>SNQJ01S0173757.1:7933-28567 GCA_010110895.2 Picea sitchensis | reverse complement strand
AGTTGATATTGTTGTTGTAAAGTTCTCATAGAGTTCTTCGATATTGTTGTTACTTAAAAGAGATTTAATTTATTTTTTAAATCCTTTAGCAAGATATCAAGTTTATTTTTCTTGAAGGTAAATTTATTTTCATTATTTGAAGTTTCTTTGGGAATTTTACACATGACAAAGTTTAAAGTTAAGATTAAGGGTATGTGATTCAAGTTAGGCTCATGGTTATTTAACATGTGAAAATCAAAATTTTGGTTATATAACATAATCAACCACACTATTACCAAGCCCATTAATACGGGTCATTTGGTTGGAATTCAAACACTTCCTTAAATCATTGCAAATTGTTAGGTCTTGACAACTACAAATCTTGATCAATTTAGTATCGAACAAATTTACACTTGAATCTTTAGACTTTTTTTTTGTATTTGCAAGCTAATTCTAGGTCATCATATAACCATTGTGAGTTAGGGTTGGAGACATTGCTTAGGATTATAGCTTGCTTACTTGTTGTTCTAACATTAAAGTCACTTAACAAGATAAAATTAATTTCATTTCTTAGATTCAAAATATCATGTTTTAAGCCATTGTGTGGACAATTTTTATCTAAATTGGTTTTTGTAAAAGTTATAATTATAACAACAAAATAACAAGTTGAAAAGGTTTTTCTTGTGAAACTTAATGTAAGGAGAATGGTTATTCCTAATGTAACAAGATATGCATCCAATACCTTTAGGAAATGACATTTTGTTTCATATTAAACACAACAAATCCATATGTGTTAGGGATCCTAGATTCTTCATGCTCTCAAGTTTCAATAAGACAATATCAAATTCACTAGGAATCCAACTTAACTTGGGACCTTTACTCCATGGAAAACCGCAACAATTCCAATAGAAAATTCCAAATTTATAAAATTTATATTTATTGTTATTTTTTGGTCTTTATCTCTAATAATCTTTTTTCTATTTCTAATTATTTTCAATTTTCCTTTCTTTCTAAATCCTCTTACCTTTAATTTAAATAGAGAGAAAAATTAATTTAATTTTGTATAAATAAATGAAATAATAAAATGAAACTTAACCATGTTTAAAAAAAAAAAATTACTTTATTAAGTTAAATTAACATAAATAAATTTAATTTAAGTATATTAAGTTAATTTAAATCAATTGAAATGAAGTCATAAAAATTGTTTAAAAACAATTATGGTATTTATTTAATGTTTCAAAAATGTTTTTATAATTATAAGACATATTATTTTTTTAATTAATTGTGTTTGAGTTTTTTTAAAGACACAAAATTAATTAAAGCTAAAATTGTATAGATTATTAGAAATTTCGAAAGAAAAAGTATAATTATAAAATGACAATGTGTTTTCCTTTTTTTTAGGTTCGAAAATTTTGGGAATTTTCCCTTATTTTGAGGATGGTATTTAAAGTTAGCTTTAAATTCTTCAATGCATAAGGAAGACTTAGAAACAATGAGAACTTATGTGGGGAGGATAATACTTCTCCTCTCAACCACCCACACTAAACTCAATTGACTTAAAATTTGAAGGGCATGGGGGTGGGCTTTGATCCACTTATATGTGCACTAGTCATGACATCATAATGTGTTTTCCTTATAATTACTTTTATGACAATTTGAATGAGTCAGCGTAGATAACTTTTTCTATTTTTTGTATTCAAGATATTTTTTAATTTTATTCAAGTTTTCAAGTTTTATTTTTTATCAATAAATTTAAGTTGTATTTTGTATAATTTTAAGAAATTTAACAAGATACATCTCCAATGTTTCTATGAGAGGATCTCTTGTTTAACATTAACCACAAAACAAATCCATGTATTAAGGACTCTAGACTCTTCATGCTCCCAAGTTTTAACAAGTAAGTTAAAAATCAAATTCACTAAAAATCCAACTTAACTTAGCACCTTTAATCCATGGAAAGCCATAACACAATTCAACAATAAATAATCCCAAGTTTGTCAAATTTATATTTATTATTTAATTCTTGGTATTTATCTCTAATAATTACTTTTCTATTTCTAAATACTACCCATTTTTCTTCTTCTTAACTTCTTTTACCTTTAACATAAATAAATAAATAAATATATATATATAATAAAATTAAACTTAACCATATTTTTTTAAAAATAAAATCTAAAATTTTAAAAATAATTAAAATAAATTTTTAATTTGTTAAGTTAATCTAACTTAAATAAAGTTAATTTCCCCGGATGGGGTGCCATGTGTTCAACATGATACTCAGTCACACGGAAAGGTGGCGATCGAGGATGTATCATTGCTCATTCATCTCCCACGTTCTGAGGATAATGTAGGATTTGAAGTGGATCAATCTGGATGGGAGGAAAGTGGAGAGTACCAATGAGATGCTCTTCACACGATGCATAATTAAGATGATTTTCATGATGGTTTAGGGCCTCAAAGCTACAATACTCTCAGCTCTAGTTGGAATGATGGCTCTTGCAAGGTTAATTCTAGAGAAGGAATGGTCATCGACCTTCAATCCTCCCTCTCTCTATTGTATTTTGATCTCTAGTATGCTCTAATTTTGGATGGTGACTCCAATTATGTTTCAGTTTGGATTTATTATCCTCCCCTCCTTGAATTCCCATGGTTCCCCAAGGAGGAAATGCAAGACATTCCCCTTCCATTCAAACACATGCAACCAAGTTTGTTGTCAAGGCTGTGAAATTTTATCATGAATTTATCTTGCCATAGGATAAAGCGACCATGCTGACTCTGGAAGAAGAAGCTAGGATGTTCTGGGATTATAAGGAGGACAAGAAGTGAAAGAACAGGTGGGTGGAATCATTCCCGACCTAGGTTTCACCAGAATCATGGCTTCTAAATTTTATAGAACCCTAAAACTCTATTGGCACACCAAGACCATGTTGGCATTGGGCATGTTACTTATGGACTAGGATTTTAGGAATTTGAAGCAGAGGATGGATTCACTCTAGGTATAGAACCCTAAAACTCTATTGGCACACCAAGACCATGTTGGCATTGGGCATGTTACTTATGGACTAGGATTTTAGGAATTTGAAGCAGAGGATGGATTCACTCTAGGAGTAGAACAACTTCCTCATGATGATGGTGTCTTGGTTGGATAAGAGTCATGGCAGATGTTTCCCACTTCCTTCAGATGGTCATCTACATATTGGGTCTTCCTCGATAGCGAGACCCATGAACAGTGTTGGACCGATGGCTCCTCAAGTGCCCCTTTCTAATGGTTGAGTCGATCTTTGGGTTTTTTAGTCTAGCTCTGTTTGCATCTTTTATAGTTCAAACTATAATATTTATCTTCTTTGTTTATCTAGACCATTGGTTATCTATACCTAGTTTTTCAAATGTTTAACTTTTAAATTTGGCTCCTGATTTCCCTATATGGACAAGCATATAGACATGATTCCTTTTGGTTTTGCTTGTTATTTTGTTCCGCACAACAAGTAGCTTTGTATATATTGTTAATATATAAACAAATTTCTTTAAAAATAGTGTTACTTAACTACAGTATTAGTTTAATTAATTTAATTTAAATAAAGTCAATTTAACTTCATAAAATTGTTAAAAATTAATGAAATTATATATATACACAATTAATTACCATCAGTTTTAATTTTTTAAACACAAAATAAAATAATAAATCTAAAAATTTATAGATTATTTAAAATTTCAAAATTTCAAAATATAATTAAAAAGGAAATGTGTTTTTCCAAAATATATTTATGGAAAACTCCAGAAATTCCTCCTATTTTGATCTATGGTACCCATGGTAACCCTATATTTTCAAGGCTAAGTTTAGGTCAACAACAACCCTCGTCATTACAACAATATACTTGTTATGAGTTCAATATGTCACTAGGGAATAAAACTTTGGGTGGGTACTTTATAATACTCCTATCAACCACCTGGGATAACCCAATTGACTTAAAATTTGAAGGATATGGGGGTGGGATTTGATCTACTTATGTGTGCATTGGTCACGAGATCGCAATGTGTTTTCATTTTTTCCATGGAAAAAATAAAATTGTAACTTTTTATTCATAAAGAAGAAAAGAGGTTATGTTTTGCATATGCTACAAGAACATTTCATAAGAGTTGGGAATATGTCCTCCCTAATTTAAATATATATGTGATAATATTACAAATTAAGGAACATTTCGTCGTTGTCCCAATGAAAAATAGTTCTCAATCCTACCTTTTTTTCCTTTTTTCTTTTTAAACTCATGTCATACCCTTGAATAAGGTTCCACATTGACTAAAGGTAAATCAGTAAAGGGAAGGTTCAAATTCAAAGGATAAATCAAATATCCAATATTTGAAAGTTGTGTCAATTCCTTATCAAAATCCGAATTTTCATATTCGTGTATTCTCTTTATTCCCCCAATGGGGTTTCATTTGAAACTACCATCTACAATGGATTCATGTCATCTTTGTTGTCCTCGTTCATCACTTCTGGACCAATAGTGTTCTCCATCTCTATAACTATAGAGTTCTCAGTTATGTCATCATGATCTTCTACATTCTCGAGATCTGATGGCTCACATGTTTTCATATTTTTAATATAGGTTTATGTCCTTTGTTCCTTGTTAAAGAGGAGCATGCATGAGGACACAAAACCTAGAGATTCCTTAGTTGTTGACAAAATCGACACTAAAATGTTGTATTCTCATAATCAAGAGTATRAACCCAATGAAAATCATGTCACTGTAATATTATTTTATTTGTGAGTCATTGACTAATGTCATTATCACCACATATTCTAGAATATGTGAGAAGACTAGTTTATTCCAGTCTAGATCTATTTTGATGTAACTCTCCAAAGAATTTCCAATATCTTGAAAAATTTTAAATGTAAATAATGAAGGGGTAGATTTGGGAATTGAACGAAAACTAACATCTTCATTATAGACATAGTTGAGGGATTGAAATATGGAAACCAAGGGGTAACAAAAAGTTCTACTCTACCCCAAAAACAGGGCCCTCCTTTAAAACTCTTTGATAGTCAATCACATTTTAAAATTAACAATAAATAATCCCTTTGACCAAATATAGACCTCACAATGCTTTTTCCATGTCAAAAACATCCATTGGTACAAATTTGAAGTAGAATGTCATAAACCATTGGATCTGAAAATTACTATTAAAGATTGTTAAAAATAAAGAAACCTCTAAGACCTCCAATTTAGACACCACCAATTTGAATTTGGATCTCTTGTTTAACATTGATCACAAAACAAATCCATGTGTGTTAAGGACTCCGGATTCTTCATGCTTCAAAGTTTTAATAAGTTAAAAATCAAATTCACTAAAAAAAAAACTAACTTAACTTGAGACCTTTACTCCATCGAAAGCCATAACAATTCAACAATAGAGCATCCCAAGTTTTCCAAATTTATATTTATTATTAATTCTTGGTATTTATCTCTAATAATTACTTTTCTATTTCTAAATACTACCCATTTTGCTTCCTTCTTAACTTATTTTACCTTTAACTTAATTTTTTTTTTTAATCAATTTTATGAAAAAATAAATTAATAATAATAAAATTAAATTTAACCATATTTTTAAAAAATAAAACAAAAAGTTTTCATAAAATTTTAAAAATAATTAAAAGGAATTTTTAATTTGTTAAGTTAATTTAATTTAAATAAAGTTAATTTCCCCAGATGGGGTTCCATGTGTCTAACGCGTTACTAAATCACATGGGAAGGTGGCGATCGACGATGTCTCATTGCTCATCCATCTCCCACGTGTTGAGGATAATGTAGGATATGAAGTGGATCGGTCTTCCAAACGGGAGGGAAGTGGAGAGTACCAGTAGGATGTTCTTCGCACGATGCATCATTAAGATGATTTTCATGATGGTTCAGGGTCTCAAATATACAGTACTCTTGACTCTAGCTGGCATCATGGCTCCCGTAAGGTTAAGTCTGGAGAAGGAATGGTCATCAGTCTTGAATCCTCCCTCTCTTCATTGTATTTATAATCTCTAGTATTCTCTAATTTTGGATGGGAACTCCAATTCTGTTTCGGTTTGAATTGCTTCTCCTCCTCTCCTTGCATTCCCATGGATCCCCAAGGAGGATGCATGAGGTGTTACTTTGCCTTTAAAACAAGTGCAACCAAGGTTGTTGTCGAGGTTGTGGAATTTTATCAAGAATTTGTCCCGCTAGAGGATAAAGCGACCATGTTGGATCTTGAAGAAGAAATTAGGATGGTCTGGGATTATAAGGAGAATGATAAGTGGAAGAATAGGTGAGTGGAATCATTCCCTAACCTGGGTTGCACCAGAATCAAGGATTCTAAATTTTACAAAATCCTTGAACTCTATTGGCACACCAAGACCATGGTGGCATTGGGCATGTTACCAAAGGACTAGGATTTTAGGCATTTGAAGCAGAGGATGGAGTCACTCGAGGAGTAGAATAGATTTCTCATGATTATGGTATCTTGGTTGTATAAGCGCCATGGTAKATCTTTCCCACTTCCTTTAGATGGTTTTCTACATACAGGGTCTTCCTCGACAGCGTGACCCATCAACAGTTCTGGACCAGTGGCTCCTCAGGTGCCCCCTTCTAATGGTTGATTCGATCTCTAGATTTTTTAGTCTGGATCTGTCTGAGTCTTCTACAGTTCAAACTATTAGATTTATCTTCTTTGTTTATCTAGACCATTGGTTATCTAGAAACTTAGTTTTTCAGTTGTTTAACTTTAAATTTTGGCCTAGTTTCCGTATATAGACATGCATATAGACATGATTCCTTTTGTTTTTACTTTATAGCATGTTCATTTTGGACCAAAATAGGTAGCTTTGTATATATTGTTAATATATAAACACAATTCCTTAAAAAAAAAGTTAATTTAACTTTGTTAACTTAATTTAATTTATTTTAAATAAAGTTAATTTAACTTCATAAAAATTGTTAAAAAAAAATAATGGCACACACACATAATTGTATTCAAGTTTTTAAAACAACATAAAATAAAATAATAAATCTAAAAATTTATAGATTATTAAAATTTTCAAAATAAAAAATATAATTAAAAAATGGCAATGTGTTTTTTTTTCTAGGAATATATTTATGGAAAACCCCAAGCACTTTCTCTCATTTTGAGGATGGTACCCATGGTAAACCCTATATTATTTGAGGCAGAAGGTTAGGTCAACAATAGAGCTCGAAGCCATTACAACAATATAGTTGTTAAGAGCTCAACATGTCACTTTCCGGAATAAAACTCGGGTAGGTTGGATAATACTTCTATCAACCACCCGGGCTAAACCTGATTGACTTAAAATTTGAAGGACATGGGGGTGGGATTTGATCCACTTATGTGCACACTAGTCATGAGGATGAAATGTGTTTACATTTTTTCCATGGTAAAAAAAAAAGTGTAACTTTTTATTCATAAAGAAGAAAAGAGGTTATGTTCCCTACTTTAAATATGTATGTGATAATATTACAAATTAAGGAACATTTTATTATTGTCCCAATGAAAAATAGTTATCAATCCTACATTTTCTGTCTTTCTTCTTTTTAACCTCTTGTCACACCCTTGAAGAAGGTTCGACATTTACTAAAGGTAAATCAATAAAGGGAAGGTTCAAATTCGAAGGATAAATCAAATGTCCAATATTTAAAAGTTGTGCCAATTCCTTATCAAAATTCAAATTTTCATATTCATGTATTCTCTTTATTCCCCCCTAATGGGGCTTCATTTAAAACTACCATCTACAATGGATTCATGTCATTTTATTTGTCCTCATTCATCACTTGTGGACCAATAGTGTCTCCATCTCTATAACTGTAGAGTTCTCAATTATGTCATCATGATCTTCTACATTCTTTGAATATGATGGTTCACATGTTGCCATATTTTCAACATAGGTTTATGCCCTTTGTTCCTTGTTGAAGAGGAGCGTGCATGATGACACAAAACCTAGAGATTCCTTGGTTGTTGACAAAATGAACACTAAAATGTTGTATTCTCATAATCATGAGTATGAACCTACTGAAAATCACTTCTCTGTAATATCATCTTATTTTGGAGTTGTTGACTAATTTCATTATCACCACATATTCTAGAATATGTGAGAAGACTAGTTTATTACGATCTAGATCTATTTTGATGTAATTTCACAAAGAATTTCCAATATCCTGAAAAAATTCAAATGTAAATAATGAAGGGGTAGATTTGGGAATTGAACAAAAATCGGTATCTTCGTTATAGACATAGTGGAAGACCAAAATATGGAAACAAAGGGGTAACAAAAGGTTCTACTCTACCCCAAAACTAGGGACCCTCCTCTAAAACTCTTTGATAATCAATCATATTTTAAACTTAACAATAAAGAATCCCTTTTCAGAAAAGATGAACCTCACAATGCTTTGTCCATGTCAAAAAAATCCATTGGTACAAATTTGAAGTAGAAGGTCATAAACGATTGAATCTGTGAATTACTATTAAATATGGATAAAAGGAAAGCAACCGTGTAACCTTCGGCTCTAAGACCTCTACTTGAGGCACCTCATCATATGGATACACAATATGCATAGTAGATATAGGAGGGTTCAAGGATGCCGAATTAAATGATTTATTTAGGGATGCTTCCTTAAAATAAAGAGGTTTGAGAATGACAAACCACTTTTTCCCACCACTCCTTGATGCAAACACAATGTCCAAATAAGGGTTGAATCTATTTTCAGGTTTATGTGGTGATAGGTTTCAAAGATATAGTTTTCTTAAGTATCCACAGTTAGTGCCATATTGTTATCAATGTGGCACTAACTATGGATTCTTCATAAAACAATATCTCTGAAGGTTTGAATCTTTACAAATATGACAATAAAAAAGATGTGATCGATTTTCCACAAATTTACGCTCAGAAAAAAGACATTGTTGGGAAATAGGAGTCCTCTAGAAATGTTTCAATCTATGATTTAAATCCATTTCATTTCACAGGTAGAATTTTCCCACATGCATAAGGTTTTCCCAAAGACAAACTGGATCATAATTTGAAACTCAACCGTTATATCAATATCTACATCACACAAATTTTTTGAATAGAGATTTCTTCAAACACTTGGCATGCAATCATTTCGTAAAAAACTTGCCATACAATCATTTCATCAAATAATTTCCATGCAATATGCCTATGGACATGGGTTTCACCAAACACTTTCTGAGCATATGTTTTTTCAAACACTTAGCATACAACCAATGTATTTTCTAGGGTTTTGGTAAAAAAAAACTTCCCATTGAGAGAAAACCTTAAAAAGGAATTGAACGGATTCTTGTAGTATACCTGGGACAGTTATCAGAACAAGCAAATATATTTCGCAAGTAACAAGAACATCAAATATAGAGCATAAATATAATATTGATACCACAAAAATCTTAGTTCACTTGCCTCTTCAAGGGGAAAACCTCCAAATGAGCAAATATCTCTTACAATAATCCTCAACAAATTACAATGGAGAGATGCATTATTTAAATATTGTTCACAACCAAAATACCACGGGCCAATACCATGGTTTATCCCTAACTAATTTATAATATTCCACTAACCAACCTTCTAACTACTTGTGGTCTCGATAATGAGGGTTGACCACTTATTAAAATGACAACTAACTAATGACTAACCAAGAGGGGTTAGGGACGGATCCTAACATGCCCTCCCCCTTCAAAAGTAGTCTTGTCCTCAAGGTTGAAGATGTGGAAACTATTGTAGGATGGCGAGTGGTTCCCAAGTTGCATCCTCTGGAGATGTGTCCTTCCATTTGATCAACACTTCTTGGATAGTTTGGCCCCGCAGATGACACATTCTCTCATTGAGGAGATATGTAGGTTGCAACCAAATGGATCCTTCTTCATCAAGTTCAGTTAGAATGGTTTGAACCCGACAATTTTGACTCACCAGTTTCTTCAAACATGGAACACCAAGTGTATTTTCGAGGCAGTTGGAAGTGCATGTTTGTAGGCACCTAAACCAATGCATTTGAGAATCTGATAGGGGCCATAAAATTTGGGTGCCAAATTTTTGTGGCCCTAAGATTTGAGTGATGTTTGATTGTAAGGTTGGAGTCTGAGAAACACCTGATCACCTTCTTGGAAAACCCTTTCGAAACATTGTTGGTCAGCTTGTTACTTTAGACGATTTTGGGCCATGTGGAGGTTTTCCTTTAGATATGTGAGGGTAACTTCCATACCTTGCAGAAAATTTTCAATAACTTGGACCTTTGATGTGCCCGATGTTATAAAAGTAGGTGTGCTCATTTAACCATAGAAAATATAGCAATATTGTCACCCAACCATAGGTCGAAGCCACCCCCGAGCACCTTAACCTTGACAGAGAATAATTATGGAAGCAAACCCTAGGCCTAATAGCCAATAAATGTAGTGTACCTCTCTCCAGAGCTAGTGCACAAGGAAGAAAGTCCAAACCATAACCAAGAGAAATTCCAAGCTTAAAACCGAAAATACAAGTTGCAGTAGTTGTCGCTGCAACTACTCTTTGGTCTTGTGCACTTACTAAATTTCTGCAGTGTGCACTATATTTATGTAGTTGTGAGTTGTATGTGTACAAATGAGCTCTGGCATCCTGTATTTATACTGTTGTTTCTTTGTTGTCTGGGTCGGCTTCTCTTTCTAGAGGCTAAAGACTCAATATTAAATTATTTTCTTTAGTCGACTTGTCTTCTAGGGTTATATCTAATGCTTTAGGGTTTCTTATTGCTTCCCAAAATATTATATTCTTGTTAGGGTTACACGTAGATCTTAATACCTCCCACGTATACCATAATATCAACACCCCCTCCTAGCTAGGGAGGTATTGAAGGAAATGGTATTGATCACAAACATACCATTCAATCGGTAGCATCATCATATCCACTCAGACTATCTCATAATTAAATTACGAACACCATCATCACTATTAGTATCATCTGACAACATCAATTGCATCATCTCTTTAAGCCATACTCCATCTGAGTAATGATGTTTAATAAGTCACTCACTCCACAGAGTGATACAAGAACTATTATTCTAATCCGTACATATGTTGTAGAAGAATAATTGTTCCAACAGATTTTGGAAGCCATGCCATGGGATACAAGGACTATTCTTCTAATCCAAACATACGTTCTAGAAGAATAACTGTCTTGGACCATACATTGACTATATATATAGCTTGTAATAATTTTCAACACTATTGATAGTCTACATGGAAAGAAGAACAATGTCATTCAATATAACATAATTGTGTCTATCCATAGTAGTACACAACTACTATCCAGTGGTACACAATCACACCAAGTAGCACACAACTACTTGATAAGTGACACATAGTCACAAACAGTGGAACACATCCAACACAGTGGTATATAGCTATTGTCCAGAGACATACAATCTCCATAGTGATCATATCATCCGATATCAACCTGTATAACAATATCATGATACAAACTGAGTCATTTGGGCCATTCTTCTACTTACATTTGTGAGATATGGAAGAATTTCTTCCCTCAAAAGGTAAAACATTAGCCATGGGATATCTGGACTATTCTTCTCAAGCATAGAAGAATAATTGTCCCTGATTTATGAGCTTGGACCATTCACCTAACTCAGTCATTCCTCTGGCACTAATCATAGTGCAACCTGAAGATAATGAGTCTTCCCTAGGTAATGCATGTCCCTTATTGTTAAACATGTACCATTCACCTAACTGGGCCATTCTTCCTGCACTAATCATAGTGCAAGCTGGAGAGAATGAGTCTTCCCTAGGGAATGACTGTCTGGACCATTTCCTCAAGAAATGACTTTCCTGCACCAACCTCCAAAACAGACCATTCTTTGAAACTGCTCACAATTGTGAACTTTGAAAGAATGTTGACCACTACTCAGAGTGACTACCAAGAAAAATGAATGTCCTAGACCATTCCCCCACACTGGCCACAAGGGGAATCGTTGTCTATGGTACATCAACAATCTATCGAACCATTTTCATTACGAAAATGACTGTGATCTGGACCATTTTTTGAACTGGAAAATGTTTGTCCGTCGGAAATATCAAACCACTTTCCGGATTGGAAAATAACTTCTAATCCTAGACCATTTTTTTAACTGAAAAATGATTGTCCATGAATCAATAACACATCAGTACTCCCTCCCAACCTAGGAGTAATATCTTCCTTTTCCAATAAGGAAGTTGTCTCCATGAGCCCCAGCTTGTTTCTTAAGTACGAAAACTTTTCATCTTGGACAGAGGCTTTACCAAAATATCTGCTATATTCTCATCTGTGGAGATATATTGGAGAACCACTTCTCTTTTCTAGACTTCATCACAGAGAATATGATGCTTGATCTCAATGTACTTTGGTCTATCATGGAACACTGGTTTTCTCTGAAGTCTTCAGATAGCTCTGATCATTACAATATATCATGGTTGAGTTCAACACTTTTGTTTCCTGCTAGCTCATGACATCATGGCAAAGCTCAAACTAAAACATATCCAAGTAGCACTTCTTCTTTCATCGTGAGATTTTTCCATGGATTAGCAATCCATCATCTCGAACCTCTGAGTAACTATTCTGATACGCTATCTTTGTTATAGAAAGTTTTCACCACGCTTATGTTGTATATGATATACTTTGCATCATGTTGTTTGAATCCATACAAAGTCTTCTTATATTTTCATACATGGTCTCTTTCTGGTACAAGCTTCTTTCTTACTTGCTTTATTTGGGAAGAAAAGTCTTTTACATGTAAATTTCAATCCATGGATATTGGTGAGTTGTCGTTATAGTTTTTCTCCCTCCTTCTAGAAGAACCTCTGAATCTCCCAGTTCTTCCATTCACAAGTATTTTTCACATTTTCTTACATACATTGTTCTTTATCATAACTTCCATTTCTTTTTCTTGATTGCTTCTAGTGGGTTCAAACCAATATTGTAGTCTTGTGATTCTCGGTATAATAACTGGTTGTTCTAGATTTTCTTTCTTTCTTGGAATCTTCATGTTCTTCCTCAAGTTTCTCTTTAGCTCTTGGGTCCATGGAGTCTTCTATAGATTCCATTCCCTGAAGATTCCAACTTCTTCCTTTCATCATAGGATCATGGATGCAGATGGAAAACTAAGGATACTTTAAGGCTTATTTTTTAAGAAGACTTATTATGAACACGTTCTGATTATCATGGATGCTACCTTCAATGGGATCATGGACATATACTTCATAATTCTCAATGGATCATATCATTTAGGATTAGATCCCTCCTAATCCTTGTTTCATGTATGAATTCATGCTCTTCTTTTTGGAATTATATAATCAACTCACTCTATCTAAGAGAGTCCATGCTTCTGTCTGCATCCTTATTGCCTTCTGCAAAGTGTCACAAGTATTTTTTTAAGTTCCTCTTGATTGTTGACTTCTTTCTATTTTGACTTCTTCTGGGTATCTTCAAGTTTGATTATGATTTCATCTTATCCGGTAGTTGTTGATTATATAATATCTTCCACATGATTTGTTACCAAGTATTGTCAACATACTTCATCTTTTCAGATACATTACTTGACTAGTAATCATTATCTTGTTATTCTTCCATAGGAGTTGTTTCATTGACCATTTTATATTCCAAGAAATAAATAATTTAAGAACTATGTAAACATGGTATGTACAAGGACTATGTTACAAAATAATATTGTTACCTTGACTAGAAGAAGAAACCAGCTTCATCTTGTTTGACTTTCTTTGAGGGTTCCTTTTCTTTGGCAATTGTTGCATCGCGTGATTTCTTCCATTTCTTTAACTCAAGATAGTGATTATTGTAATGACCATATTTTCGACAGTTGAAGCATTGTATTTTTGATATATCCTTCTCTTGATTTGGTTTCTTCCTTGAGTCAAACTTCTTATTCCTTAATTTCTTGAACTTTGTTGTGTAGGCTTGATCATCATCTTTCCTTTGGAATTTCTCTTTTATTCTAATCCTTGATTCTTCTTGTGCATAGCAAGTCCAAAGTTCTTCAAATGTGGGATACTCCTTTGTTCATGCTTGTGGAAAATGCATCCCATGTCTTGGGAAGGCCATTGAGTACTATATTTACCATCTCCTTCTCTGAAATGATTTATTCAATAGCTTGTAGTTGATCTCTTAACTGAGAGATTCTCATAAGGTATGATATTATGTTGTCATCATCATTCATTTTCATGTCACAGAGCTTATTCTTAAGACTCATTACTTATCCAATGTTTCTGATTGATAAGAAGTTAGTTAGGGAATTGTACATCTTCTTATATGAGTCAAGATGAGATATGTAGGGTATCAAGTGGTATTTTACAGAGTCCACTATGATACTCATGGCATTGATGTCATTGTCCTTGAACTTCTCCAATATTGCAACATTCTGAGGTTCCTTCTCTTTTCCTTCTTCAAACTGTGGTTCCACGATATTTCCTTTCACGATATCCAACACTTTAATCTTAGCAAGGATGACGTCAATCCTTGTTTTCCATGCTCTAAAGTTAGAAGCCCCTTATAACTTGTTTTCTGACTTCATAGAGTAAGTCATGACTGCTTTGACTTGGTCAACTTTTGACTTTGACCAAAAACTAAAACTTGACGTCTTAGCTTCTTGACAGTACCAGGAGGTGCGCTAGGTTAGGGCTCACTAGGCTATCCAGAGGTCAATATTGTCACTTAAGGTGCCTCAACAAGAGGGTTAGGGTTTTGTTGCTGTAGCAAAACCTTTGACTGCAACTGCAACTGTAACTGAGCAAATCCTCCCAATATATCTTCCTGTGGTTAGACTATCCGAAGATAGTGTGGGCCCATAACCTGTTAGAAAAGTAGGTGTGCTCGTTTAACCATAGGAAATATAGAAATATTGTCACCCAACCATAGGTAGAAGCCACCCCAAGGAAGAAAACCCTAGGCCTAATAGCCAATCAATGTAGTGTACCTCTCTCTAGAGCTAGCGCACGAGGCAGAAAGTCCAAACCATAACCAAGAGAAAGTCCAAGATTAAAACCAAAAATACAAGTTGCAGTAGTTGTAGTTGCAACTACTCTCAATACTTGCGCACTTACTAAATTTCTGTAATGCGCACTATATTTCTACAGGTGCGAGTTGTATGTGTACAAATGATCTCTAGCATCCTGTATTTACACTGCTCTTTCTTTGTTGTCTGGGTCGACTTCTCTTTCTGGAGGATAAAGAATCAATATTAAATTATTTTCCTTAGCCGACTTGTCTTCTAGGGTTATATCCAATGCTTTAGGGTTTCTTCTTGCTTCCCAGAATATTTTATTCTTGTCAAGGTTACATGTGGAGGTTAATACCTCTCGCAGGGACCATAATATCAACACCGAAATATATGCATTTATTGTAGAGTGGTTTTGGCCATACATAATTTCATATGGTGTTATTTTGGTAGTTGTGTGATAATAATTGTTGTACCACCATTCTTCCAGTGGTAACCATTGCACCCATTGATGTTGTTTGTCGAAAACAAAACAACACAAGTAAGTTTCCAAACACTTATTGAGCACTTCACTTTGGCCATCCGTCTATGGGTGGTATGTTTTGCTCATGTTCAATTGTGTGCCCTGTAATTTGAACAATTCCTACCAAAAGGTGTTGGTGAAGGTCGGTTCATGGTCGGATACAATGGATGTTGGCATGCCATGCAATTTTAAAATCTGATCAATGAAAACTTGTGCAACTAGGGCTAGGGTAAAAGGGTGTGGTAAGGAACAAAAATGTGTGGAATTTCAAACAAAGATGTGCCAGGAGGGTGCACTAGATGAAGTCATTGATTCAAGGAGGAAGCCTCAAGGTTGTTGAACACCTTGAAGGAGAAGCTGTGCAGAGGAGATCATAGAGAGGAGAAGCAGAATTGTTGAGAATTTTGTAAAGGCTCTTCCAGGAGGGCATTGAGAAAATGCACAGGATGCATTGAGGAGAACTCTATTTTGAGTTCGGTGAGAAGACAAAGTCACTGAGGATTCTGGAGAACTCTGTCAGGTGGGCATTGAGTTGGTACAAGTGTGCACAGAAAGAACTCTTGTTTGAGTTCAAAGAGAAGAGAAGTATCACAGGAGGAGACACTCACAAGGTTAGTGAACACCCTGCAGGCTCAGCAAAGCATGCTTGAGTAGGAATTTTCCAGAGGGCACTTACATCCCTTCAAGGAGAGAAAGGGACAGAGACACTTTGAGGTCAGAGCCACAGATAAGCTCAGAAGATATAGCACCATTTCATACAAAGGTCCTGCAAGAGGTTTTAGAGTTTGAAGGAACCTTTGAGGTTCAGAGAAATAAAGCTCAGCAAGGAGGGCTTGAGCAGAAGTTCATCAGGAGGACACCAGATTTCCCTTTGAGGACATAGAAGGGTGAGTCCCCTAGAGGCTCGGGTAAACAAAGCTCAGGAAGGATAGTGCCTTAGCATACCGAGTAAAAACAGAGTGAGAAGAAGGTCGAGAAACCCTTTGAGGTTTCACAGTCGACAAAGCTCGGGAGGGATAGCGTTCTTAGAACGCAGGCGATATCCAAAGGAATTGAGCTCGCAGAGGGAGCAAAGGTCGAGACCTTTGAAAACTTGGAATTCTTCCAAGTCTATAAGGAGGTGAGAAAGCTTGGGAGGGAGCTACAATGGTTGTTGGATAAGCGATAGAAGGTTGGATCTGGTCTGTCAAAGTTACGTCCTGACAGCAGAAGGAGGGTGCCAAGTCATTGGCCAGAATTCCTTGAGAAGCAAAGGCAGACAGTCATAATTATCTGTGGAGAACTCACGAAATCACGAGGACCGTAGGATCAAAGGAAGCTGCAAGGTGGTTAGAGGTGGATGAACCCATCACCTTAGGATCCAGGATCAACGTAAGCCATTGATTGCGCTTTGTTAAGCCATTGGATCATTTTCGTGAATTCGGGAATCGTGAGGTTGGAGTGCAGGCCAAATCCTTGGTTGCTCCAAGTTCTGAATCACAAAAGGGGTGACAAGAGAAGAAACGGACGGTGGAGACGCTTCGAGGAGAAGTGTGAAATGTCATGAGTTGTTAGATCTCACAGACCAGAGAGAAGGTTAAGGATGAGTGTCTTTTAGCGTTCAAAATCTCAGGAGGAGTAGTGGACCATTGGATGAGAAGAAACAGGAGTCGTTGATTCCCCTTTGGAGTGGAATTTTCGCATTTCGGCATTTCGGGGTTCGGCATTTCGGCAATTCTGATGACAAGGAGCTGAGGCACTTTACGTTGAAAACCTTGAAGTCGTGAAATGCGGCATGTCCTTGGAGTAAGGTTGTGGTCACGGAGGAAGCAGTCACATGGACTGAGATTTGGTCAGGGGATAATCATCATTGAGCCCATTTTGGCATTTCAGCATTTCGGGGTTCAGGAAGTAGAGGAGGCTATGATTTTGGAATCGAGATTTTCAAACTCCTGGTACGCGGAATCCCGAAAAGGTCACTATTTCAGAATTTGGGAATTGGCGCAACAAGTGATTTGGGGTCGAGAGTCGTGAACTCCTGGTTCGCGGAATCCCGAAGAGCGAAAGGAAAAAAATCGTGAAAGGTTGAGGGACGATAGTCGTTGGGCCCCAATCAGGTTTCAAGGTTTCGGGACTCAAGAGGTAGAGTTGCATGGTCAACACAACTCCCGGAATCACGAAGAGGAAAACGCTAAAAGGTGGGTCCCAAGTATTAGTCAGAGGGTACATATGGAAAAAGTCAAAGGAGTAGTCAAGGTTCAGAGAAAATCCTGAAAGAACGTAAGTCGTTGGATCGAGGTAGGCCCACAACCATCAATATCACCAAAGGAGAAATTTCGGAGTTCAGGGAATGGAATGACCAATGGTTGGGGTCACTGCATTTCAAACTCCCGGTTAGCGAAATCCTGATACATCCAGGACCATAGGATCGAGGGAGGCTCATAGCGTCGATCTCATCTAAGGGAGAAATTTCGGGTTTCAGCGTTTGAAGAGTCAAAAGACTTGACTCTCTTGCATCGTTGAGTCGCGAAATGCGAAAAGCGTCTCTTGGCTTGGCCGGAGGTCATATCTGGTGGTCATGTGGAGGTGAAGACTCATTCCTGGTGCACATTGTGCAGGTGGGGTTTTCATGAAGGACCTGTGGATCGGATTTGTGGGGTTCCAGTGAGGGCCCGAAAGAACTATTTTAGTTCTGCAGATTCGAAGAAGATCGATCCTGTGCAGATCTTGGCCCAAGGGTCGGGGGTCTGCATCAGTTGTGGTATCAGAGCCTGATTTTGTCTGTATATTTCAGGCAGAGGGAGCTAGAGGAAAAGGAGTAGTCAGATATGCGTCAGTTGTGGTATCAGAGCTTGATTTTGTCTGTATATTGCAGGCAGAGGGAGCCAGAGGAAAAGGAAGACATAGTGTTGAAGCTCTATGATGATTGTTGCAAGGTGCGTCGCAGTCAATAGATAGTCAAGAGGACTATAGGAAAGGCTGGAAGAACTCATGGTTGCAGAGTGACAACAAAAAGTTTTCCAGGAGGGCAGATAGGAACAGGAAGATGGATATTGAATGTCATGGATGCGGTGGAAAGAAGAACCATTAGCAGCAAAGAAAAGATGAAATGGATAAAGAGCTCGTTGAGATAAGGGCGAGAATGGAAGAGCTTGCACTGCGGATGCAGTAGGATGCAAAGCCGCATTGGGTATATGAATGGCCCATAAAGAGAAGGTTAAAGTGACCAGTTCAGTATTTATTGGCCCGAAGGCAGCAGAGACTAATGAAGGAATGGTTGAGGTGTGTTAGAATCCTTGGTGATAGAGAAGGAGTGGCTCACACTTGTGAACCAAAATCTGGGAGAAATATTAGTAATGATGAGGAGGAAAGATCGTTGGAAAATCTCATGAACTATCAGGAAGGTAGTGAAGAAATTTCAAGTTGCAATAAGAAGAGGTCACGGGATGATCTCAGGGACTACCATGAGTGCAGAACAAAAAATTTAGGTTGCAAGGAGGGCAATGAGATGAGATCGTTGGAGGATCTCATAGACTGCTAGGAGGGCAGAGAGGAAATCCCATATTTCTAGGTGGGCAAGGGAGAGTAGATGAGGCCATGCGAGAGTCTCATGAACTCAGGGATCAGTTTAGGTCAGTGAGAGGAGATGATAGAGAAGGATCAAACACACTTTCTAATAATTGGAGGAATTGAGATATTCCTGCCACTTAGCCCAGTTGAGGCGAGAGCTTGTGTTGCAGAGGCAGCAATAGCGGAAGGACAGCCAGTTGTGACTATCAAAGACATGGAGAAGATGTCAGAAGTTGCCTAAGGAGAAGAAGAGGAGAACACAATTGATATTCCCACTCCTTGGAAGAAGGAGCTATAAATGTTAGAGGATTGGTTGAACAATCTAGAACCAGTAGATGACTGTCGAGAGTAGACAGTCATGCAGATGTTAGTAGAGGAGAATTCTGAGGAATTGCTCGAAAATTTCAGCCAGGGAGATGAACAGTTGATGATGACTGCAATGTCGAGGCATGCAGCAGCAGATGAAGGAAAATTCCAGTTTAAGGAGCAGCTGGAGGAAGCTGGAATTCAACCAACGCAAGGGGAAATGGCAGAAGCAAGTATGTCAAAGAAGATGACTGAACAGTAGATCAGTCAGGAAGATAAGACTGCAGAGTTGAATTTTGCATCAGGGTGGAAAGTTGAGGCCACAGAGGAAGAAGATAGTCTGGGGGATCTAATTGATCTACCCATTTGCAAAGAGAGAATGCTTCCGAGAAGACTGAATAGAGAGAGCCAGCCATGGGAGAAGCTGGACGAGATAATTGAGGAGATCAAAAAATTGATGATCAGATCAGTAAAAGCGGTCAGCAAAGGGAAGCTGAGTAGAGGAGAACCTGCCATAGCAGTAGGGAAGCATAAGCAACAACAACATCGAAGAGATGGAGCGGATGGATAGCTCCAAAGAACTATTTGGGATCCAGGTGGATTTCGACAGCCATATTGGGAAGCTCAGGAGCAGGAGCTCATGATTTTTGCAGTTGAGGAGTATGATGTAGGAGCATCGCTCCAAGCCAGCTACGTGTCAGCTAGCCAACACATCAAGATTGCATTCAATGGAAGGAGAGAGGCGCAGCCCTCTCGTTTTTCAAAATTTGAAAATTGTATTAAAAGTTGTAAGGTTGGTAGAGCCAAAAGCCATGCATGTGCATAGGCTTTAGATAAAGGTTGCCTTAAATGGTTGTAAGGTTGAGATCTAGATCCGATTTGAACTAGACATCCATTCAATGTAATTGAATGTAAATTAATGAGAGTTGGTAAGGATGGAGGGAAGCGCTCGAGGAGCCTCCTTTTGTAAAAGGATCTTCTTTTGTTTTCAGTAGGGTAGTGAGGCCAAGAAGAACAGAAAGAATAGGGAGAAGAGAGGAAGTCGTGACTCTGTTGCAGTCCGAGCTCACATTGTAACGAGGCATTTCATATTAATACAATCATAGCAGTTTTTCCTGCATGTTGTTCATGTGTTTGTGAGTTCATGAATGAATGTCTTTATGTGTTGATGATATGTTGTAGATGTATGTTAGATGTGCATTTGCAGGGATAGATATATTTTCCTATCTGAGAGTTCTTTGATTTCAAGTTTGGATTCT
>SNQJ01S0173756.1:11823-22192 GCA_010110895.2 Picea sitchensis | reverse complement strand
GGTAGATGACACATGAAGAAATCTTAATAATTATTTAAAAGGTATAAAATTGTTTAAGCTTATAAACAACTGATTCACCCCCCCTCTCAGTTGTTTTAGTATTTCCAACAACCTTCATATAACAGTCTGTTGGCCATTAGCTGCTTGAGGACTTCCTTGAAAAACTTCTCTAATTCACTAGGTTCACCCGACATTCTAACTTTTAAACAGACAGGTCGGGGTAGGAGAACGGATAAGTGGGATAGACAAATGAACAACGAGGTCTAGTTTCTGATAACACAGCTCGACACACAATCAATTCTCTTCTTGTCTTATTTAATCATGGGTAGCAAAAAGTTGTCCCGACGCAGTGAATGACAAGTTAAATAAGCGGGGCCTTTGTAATAGATTATTTCAACGACCATGAATGCTTCCATCAATGTGAATCTATCTTTTATGGCATGGTCTCAACGTCCAAAAGCGGTCCATATGCCCATAAATTGATTTTCTAACCATTCTGGAGTGTCATTCTAATGGTTAGGGTGCCTCCAATGATCATATAGTTTCGCTAGGGTGAAGTCCCATTCGATGTCGTCCCACCATTCTAGTGAGGTTCAAATCCTACAAACCTGCCTCCTATGATGTTCTAGTCTGCGAAGTCGTCCATCTATTCTCTGTAGATTCCTGTAGCTTTTCCAACTTATCTTTCTTTTTATTGAGCTTCCTTTCCTTCTTACCTGTAATGTGAGTCTCTCTAACTGTTTCTAGAATCCTCTTTCCATTTTTATTCTTATCTTCCCCTAGCATAGTGACTTCACACTATTGATGTGACCTCAAAGAGTCTGAAGTTAATATCCCCTTCCTTAAAACTTCCTGGGTGGATATACCTCTTTCTTGAATGGATAGGTCCTCCAAACCTTCTTGCATTGTTTCAACCTTGACAACTAAATCTCTTGCCTTTTGTTTCTCCTGCGTTGTTACTTTTTTCTGTTGCTTTGACTTATCCTCTCATTCTTCTATTAGTTGATCTAATTTTCTAGCTATGAAATACCTTAGTTCTTCATTTTTATTTTTGGTGGCTTCTTCCTCTTCTTTCCTTCTGATCTGATCCTTCTCAATCCAAGTCTTACCTAGCAAAAGTGGGAAAGGGGCATTGTTATCAACAAACGTATTGACTTCAAATTCCTCTTCAGTTGATGTTCCATGAATAATAATAAGTACATTAGTAACTCTTCCACATAAGGTTACCATCTTTCCCTTAAACAAGTCTATCCTTCCTAACGAAGGTATCATAGTAGGATTTCCCAAAATTTCCCAAGTGTCTTCTATCATAATATTCACTTGTGTTTCTTCATCCAAGACACAGTCTATGGAGAAGTCTTCTATTCTTGTACTTATGCATTGTTTTTCTTTTAGGATCCCTGATAAACTGACATCTTTGTGAACATCCATCGTTTCTTTCAACTGTACTAATGTAGTCTAAACTTCCTTTGGACTTTTTTCTTTATGACTTTCTAACATTCTCTTAGTCTCTTGAATTTCTTCATAGTTTTCTTCTATCATGTTCATTCGTTCAACTTTAGAAATCATCCTTGGATAATCCTCAACCTCATGACCAAAAATATTACAACAAAGACGAATCAGACCTGTACCAGGGCATTCCTTAGCAAAATGTCCCAATCTTATGAAATTATAACACAATGTCAATCCTCTTTTTATTTTAAATGTTCCCCAATCTCTTCTGTACTGCGCACTAGGATCATAGTGCTGGACCTGTAATCTACAAAAAAATCTTCTAGGTTCTTGCATCCACTTATTAGTCCAAAAACTCTTTCTATGCATAGGAATAACATATCTTTCTTCATTTCCATTAAATTTACTCAAATTATCTCTTTATTTCAACTGCGCCCTAGCCTTCAAACTAGGACATAACCTATTAAGCGTACTCAAATTCATGCTTTCAAAAAAAACAATTCACTTATCTTTCTCTTGTCAAAGCACACAACTTTACCTCTTTTCTTCAGATCATATTTCTTTCTTAACACAGAGATTCACAATTCAAGTATAGTACTACGCACTTCAGCAGTAAATATACACACATAGCTTCTCTTTTCTTTACTTTCACTCCCAGCAATCACAGTTTCAGGTCCTGAAAATAGAACCATTTGTTGGCACAAGGGTAGACCTAGGGTTCAATGCTTAACAACGCACCAACAAAACCCTGACTACTAGCCCTTTCGGTGACACATGCGAAGAAGGAGAAGTCTCACCCGAGGTAGAAGAAAGGGGGGTTACATGACGTAGGTGTCTGTAACCAAGCTTGGACACAGATATGTGATAACAACACTTCACAGGGTATTCTATTAACACTTAGAACATGACATGCATTATTTTCCTAATCTTATTAACATCATAGAATGTACCCAAGAATAGATTGATGCAGTAACAATAAATGATTATATATCTTGAGCACTTAGCACTGAGTTAGATCTAACATTCATTTACCCTTAACACAAGTAAAGCACTAAGCAACAACAAATATATCTATCATACATAATAATCAAATCATTGCGAAGATTCATAACATAAACAACACAACACAAAGAAAAACAAAGACACAAGATATACGTGGTTCACCCCAGTGTGGGGCTATGTCCACCAACCACTTCGCCTTATTTATTATTCGTCTGAATCTTACATTCATTCACTCCTATGCACTAAGCCATAGAGCCAAGCTTCGCATAGGACAAGAGATTTGCGCACTGAGCACCAGATCCTCCTTCTAAAACTAGGTCAAGGCATAGAGAAAATTATCTATCAAGCACAGAGCCTTACTCACATGCATTCCTTGGCACAAAGGCGTTCAAGATAATTTCACTTAGCTCCACAAACTACTAAAAAATATTCTACTTCTACCATACATTCTTACTTATTTATACTTTACAATCCCTTACAATAAGGCCTAATCATGAGTAAACCCCATGGGACGACATCCTATAAACCCATTACAAAAACCCTATAGAACCCCTTACTGGGTCCACATAGCCCGCAAAATAAGTGATATATGTGATCTCAGCTCCGCCTGGGCGCTCCTTCTTCGACCAATGTGTCGAAGTTCAAAAGTGGTCCAAAACTGACCAAGGTTTCCTCAAAACTTGGTCGAGGGCCAACAATATTTAAAGTATCATAAGTTTCTTCCATCTTGAGCATATTAATAATATGATTTCTATATTCACTATTCTTTATCAACTCATTGAATGGAACATAAATTTTAATTTTGGCCATCTCACTTTCAAAGATAAAGGAAGATGAGGTTTTTTCTACCTCTTTGATGACTATCTCCTTTCTCACTTCAGGTAATTTTATTTGGAGGTTCTTCTTTCTACAAAGTCCTTCTTAGGCTGACTCGAAGAAGGTGTATTATTTTCAGACTCCTTGGTAGGATTTCCCTTTGGAGGATCTGCAAGCACCTTTTTTCTTCGAAGATTATATTATTTCTGGAATTGTATGATGGCATTCTACAAACCTTTTTGATAGTCTTCCTTTTCCATTGATAACCTTTCATCATTCTCCTGCATGAATGTATCATTTTCATCCATGAAATGATCATGTTATTCTTTATTTAAAAACACCTCTATGTCATCACCATCACTTCAATTCATATTCTCTTCAAAAGTTTCATCAAAATTTTCATTTACATAATTATTTTGAAAAGGAGGTCTTATTTCTTGATCACCCTAGTTCCTCTAGTCTCTTTCTCTCATCTGTGGAACTACTGGTATCCTTTGATTTTTGGGTGGAAAATCAACATTCTCTCTGGTGTTAGGCTTATTATATAAGGACATCCTTTCCATGAGTTTATCCATGGTCTTCATCATCAAATCAAACCTCTCTTTTGATGACTCTGAGGTTGAAGGCTACGCCTTATCTTGAACCTTTTTTATGTCTTTGTCAGAATTATATTTGATCTTTTATAAATCCATTAGATTTACTTCAAATTATATTGCATCACTCATTGTTGGCCCTTGGTTAGGGAAGCAAGAAAAGAAAAAGGGAGAAAAAGCAAGGTGAGAACTTCGCGGAAGACACAATAACTATTACTGGGTCGAAGTGAGCAAAAGAGCAGAAAATACAGAGCGAAGCCCAAGAAAGAAAGACGTTGGACGAGGAGATCGAGGATGACAGGTCAACAAGGAAGAATGACCATGGATGAATCATCAAGTGGAAAATTCCATCGTTAGATTCTTTGGAGAACCGCGTGAGAAGGAAGGAAAGATAGGTTGGCGAAGCCCTGAAAACGTGGGTCAAGTTGACCTAGGGTTTTATACACCTAGGGTTTTGGTATCTAGGGTTTTGACACTTAGGTTCCAGCCTAAGGATGTCGATGAGTGATTTTAATGTATAAATAAGAACCTATATGAGGGAAGGGGGTTCATTCAGGTTCACGGTTGTTGGTTCTAGTTGTATTGTTTGATATGAGTGATTATTGTTGTGAGAGAGATAAGTGTTGAGTGAAGAGCCTTCCGATATTATAAGATCTTCAACTGGGTGTGAAGATCAACCCTCCAGTTGGGTGCATAGGGAGGGGATAGATAGAGATAAGAGAGCAGATATGTTGGCTAAGAGCGCAGATCAGAACTATATGCTTCATTTTAATATATTATAAAGCATGGTTCTGTAGACGTAGCCCTAGAGAGAGGGTGAACCACGTATATTTGTCTTGTGTGTGTGATTGATGTTGTGTTATTTTACCTTGATATATTGTAATTGCATTGTTGTGGTAGATATGAAATATGTATGGAGTAGATATAAGTTGATAAGTAATATATGCATGTTATATTGTTCTAGTATTAGATCCACTTGACATTTTCCTTGGTTGTAGACATCTCTGTCCTGCAACCCCCCCATAGCTACTTTGAGTGAGACTACATCTTCTTTGTAGGTGTAGCCGAAAGGGCCAGTAGTTAGGGCTTGTTGGTGCGCTCTTGAAGTTGAACCCTGGGTCTACCCCTGTGCCAACAAATGGTTCCGTTGCCGGGACCGAAATCTTCATGAGGGAATATCAAGGTGGTTTCCATCAAAGACATAGATTCAGAACTGGATAAAGGATCAAGAAAAGGACTTCTCTGAAGCCTAGAACAAGAAACCTAATCTTAGTACAAAGGATTGGTTGGAGAGACATATTTTTACTAATATACATGAGATATTCTTTGGAGGAATCCATCAAGAACTATATGAGTGGTTAGCCAGGTTGGCAGATACCCAGTTTGAGGTCAGATCTAGACCTCCTGTAGTTTGGATGTCGGCACTGATCAAGAAGGTCAAGAGAGTTGAAAAAACCGCGGAAAGAGAAGTAGATCACTGGTTTGATAGCACCATTGGAGGCTACATCACCGAGTTTGTTGTTGAGAGAGTAGAGTCATATAGCCAAACTGAGAGATATTTCTTCAAGGGACCCAAAAGAAAATTTTCACACTTTCTGAAGTTTAGAATCAAGATGTTGTTTCATGAGAAGAACATCTTGATAATACAGTAGATTGATCAGACTTGAAAAGGCTAATGTTCAGGAATTTGGACAACGATGACGACACAGAGGCTGGACATGCACGTAGTGGGACAGTGTTCAAAGAAGTTCATCTTGCGAACCTGTTCAATAAGAACTATGGAGAAGAGGCAGACCTGATGACCAAAGAGCATTCAAAACCCGCTAGGGCAAAGGAAGAGGAAGCTGAAGAACCTCACCGGGACGAGCCAGAAACCTCAGGAACTGCGCAGATTATTGAAGTAAGTACTATTAATACTCTTGTTGGTTCAAAAACATTGAACAATCAGATTAATCAGAGTTACCAGATTGATCAGAGTACTATTACTAGTAGTCCACCACATACTTAGACAAGAAACCTAGGAATATCTACGGTAGATGAGATGAGACTCCCTATCTTTAAAGGAGATGGATCTGAAGATCCCGATCAACACTGGTTTCTGTGTGAAGCCGTATGGAATATTAAAAATGTCACCGATGAAGCTTTTAAAAGAACCCATTTTAGTACTACCCTTCGAGATCGTGCACTAAGCTAGTACATGAAGCTTGTCAAAGGACTTTCACAGCCTAAGCCGTTGAATGAGATAAAAAATGAATTGATTATAGAGTTGAAGAAAACCAAGTCAAAGTCACAATGTATTATAGAGCTAATAGATATCAAGTAGAAGGTAGCCGAACCTATTTGGGAATTCGATCAAAGATTCAAGACCTTAATAGGCCGATTGAATTTTCAAATCCCAGATGAGCAGAACAAAGAATGGTTCATTGTTGACCTCTTACCACACATAAGAGTTCCTCTAATGAAATAAAAGATTTCTTCATAGGCTGAGGCATTGGAGATCACCATGAAGCTAGAATCAACCCCTATGGGAGAATCAAGCTTAGGTATGAGTCAGATCTTGAGTAAGCTAAATAGCTTATCTTTGCAGGTTGAAGATATGAAGAAATACAAGGGAAAAGATAAAAGAGAATACATATGGTGTGTCAGATGCAGATCAGAGGGCCATGACAAGGAACATTGTCCCCTATTCCATGAATATTTTGCCTCTAGAGCTCTGAGTCCTTTGAAGCAAGTCACCTTACCCTGGTGTGAGGTATGACCAAATAGACATTGTACTGGTGAGCGCTATTACATGCAAAAATATGTTAAGACACCCACAAATTTGTATTGCACGTTCTGTAAGTCCATGGGACATGATGATAGGGATTTTAGGGCTTATGATCTCATTTATGAAAGGTCAAGAGATATATACAAAATTCAAGGCAAAGTACAACAAGAAGGAAACACTATGTAGTACAACTCCCCTGGGAAAGGAAACTTCAATCCTCACGATGGATTCAGAGGATGAGGATGAGGAGGATTTATGGGTCGAGGCTGAGGAAAAATTATCTATTATAACTGCATACAACCAGGACACTTGTCAAGGGACTATCATAAACCTTTCACTATTTGCAACTATTGCAAATCCTTCGAGCACATTATTGAAGAATGTACAACATCGTTGGCTACACATCAAGAGAAACGAGGACCTCAGCAAAACCCATAGATACAATTGATCAAAGCTGAACCTCACGGAGAAGAACCTAGAGTTTCTATTATTACTAGAGGAGGCGTTGTTATAGGAGAAGACAAACTGACCCAAGGAAATATTGCAGAGGACTCAAGAGTCAGGAAAGCTACATAGAAGACCCAAACCTTTGGTGCAAAGAAAGAAAGAGAAATATTTGAGGAAGAAATAAAAGAGTTCAAAGGAGACCAAGTTTCTTCATCAAAGACACGACCAAAATTATGAGAATATGGAATGCCTCAGGAATTTGATCATTCAGCTTCGCCATGAGAAGGAAAAGAGGTAAGCAAGCTAATGGAATTTCTATATAATTTCCTTAAGTTGATTCAGGATGAGAGCAGTGTATAAGAACTACAAAATTTAATTAGACAGTATGAGCTAGGAAAGACTGACCCCTTACTTAATAGGGAAGTACACCAAATCGCTAAAAAGAGAAGGACAAATAAGGAATTACACTTGAATGCTCAAATAGGAGAATGTGATATAGACTATGTGGTCCTCGACTTAGGATCGGAGGTCAATGTCATGATGAAGCAAACTTGGGCGCTGATGGGAAAACCGAAGTTGATCTATTCCCCTATTAGGCTCAAGATGGCTAATCAACAAGCTGCCAGCCCCTTTGGATGATTGGAACATGTCCCTGTGGACATCGAAGGAGTAAGAACATTTGCAGATTTTGAGGTAATTGAGATAGTTGATGACAACTTCCCTTACCCTGCGCTGTTAGGAATTGACTGGGCCTTCAATAATTCCACTTTGGTTGATTTAAAGAAGAGACGCATGACTATTGAAAAATATGGCCTTAGGGTCATTGCACCCTTAGATCCAGATGAAGGTCAATGATACACAGGGCCCATTAGAGAAGAATACCATGCATATGAACTATAAAACATATACAAACTAACAACTAGATAGAAGGATTACATTAATCCTACGACCGATGGAAACCTAAGTTGGCGATGTGACAACGCATGTTCATTAGAATCAGAAGAAGCACTAGAGAACTAGAAGAATAAAATGTATGAAGTAACTACAAGAAGATGTTCTAGAATAACCAGAGAAGTTCACAGGATAGACATAATAGTAAGTAACTTACCCACCTTTGATGGTCTGAATCCTTTAGAAACCTTCTTGTCAGACTTTGAAGAAAGTGTACCAATGCAACACAGATTGTTGGCGATGGATGAGGCCCTAAAAGCAACCCCAACAAGATGGTGGGGGAATACACAAAAGAAATATTATAGACTGGGTACAATGTTGTTGAATTGGTGTTCAACACCTCCTTCGGGACTCGCGACATGGTTTAACAGCCTCCCGTGGATCCATTAACTCTGGCAGTGATGAGTTTACCAATAACCCGCGGGTTTTTCTCTAATGATAGCCACACTGCCACTAAAAAATGGTATCAGAGAGAAAGGTTACAGGTTTGAGTCCGCTTGATTGGTGTTGAGTATCTCAGTTGGTGCTGAGAGCCCTCAGTTGGTGCCTAGGGGGAGATTGTTGAATTGGTGTTCAACACCTCCTTCAGGACTCGTGACATGGTCTAACAGCTTCCCGTGGATCCATTAACTCTAGCGGTGATGAGTTTACCAATAACCCGTGGGTTTTGGTCTAATGGAAACCGTACTGCCGCTAAATAATGTTTGTTGGTAGGGCTTGCAGTTTTCACAGGGCAGTTTGCATAGTTTGCACAGTAGGGCAGTTTTCACAATTTGCGCAGGACTTGGTTTTGTCATTAATGTCAAACTTTAAAATGCCAAAGGGGGAGTTTGTTGGTCAATTTGCACAGGCACCATGGATCATTTTTCACAGGAACGGTGGTACCTAATTTGGAGATCAGCATGCCTCTTGACATACTGAAACGCGAAACTGCGAAGAACCCAGGAGGTGAGCCTTTGGTTATAAATCGAGGTCACATGTGAAATGAGCCTTGGAAGAGGAGTCGACACCCTTAGCTTGAATTTTGGAGATAGGAGATTTACCAACACATGACACGTCATTCTAAGTAACGTCACTATGATACGTCACTCCGGGAATTTCTATTTCAGAATTTTTTCATGATAAGCAAAAACTCCAACATCACGAAGTCCTGAATGCCGAAATGCGAAAATGCTGAAATGCTGAAACGCTAAAAGACAAAATGAAGAAATGTGAAACATCAAAACATCGAAATGAGAAAACACCGAAATGTCGAAACACTAAAAGCCAAAATGCCTAAATGTGAAACATCGAAAGGCCGAAATGCAAAAATGCCGAAATGCCGAAACGCTAAAAACCAAAATGTCGAAATGTGAAATGTCGAAACATCGAAATGCAAAACGTCGAAATACCTTTTTGTATAGGCTGTAGTCACCGCCATTGGTCATGTGAGAAGGAGGAGCTAGCACAAAGTTAAAGCTCCTTTTCAGAGATCGCAACATGAAGAGACGAGATGTATTCACCTCAGGATTGTCGATATGCATATCACAAAAGCGCCTTTTGGTAAAGGCCCATGGTCACAACCAATGGGCATATGGAGTAAGAAAGAGACCCATCTTCTATATCGAACGATGTGGATTAAATACTTAAACTGATCGTGTGGTTGTTGTTCTTCTAGATTCATTGGCCAATAATAATCACTGTAAGATAGTTATTCAGTTATTGTAACTGAATCTTCGAAGCCCGAGGGTCCGAGTGTACGCTGTGAATATACAGGGTAGAAATAAGTGAAATTTGGTGAGATGAATGTTGGTGCGTATGGAATTAATGGTACAACCATAGCTCTAAGGTAAAATTCATTTTTGTAAATGAATATAAAAGCGAAATAAAATCATACAGGGACAGTGAGAAGAAATGATGAAGATATAGCAGAGATCAAGGGGAGAAGAATGGATTTTGATATGATTATATAAACAGAGAGGACTTGAATGATGAATCCTTTACCAGAGAAGATAAAGAGTTGGTTTGCAGGTTCTTAGTGACAGAGAAGGATTCCGAGGTGGTAGGGAGGAGAAAGGGGAGACTGTAAAGTCTCCTGTACAAGTTGGTGCTTATACATCTGGGAGTTGTAGCTTCCATTCAGTAAGTGCTGAAGAAACAGAGGTAACAACCTCATCTAGTTTGTAGCTCAGATAAAATAAGAATTTAAAGAGGAGTTGGATCTTGCCTTTCATTCATAAGAAGAAGAGATTTTTTCCTTTTGGGTTTCCTCATGAAAAATCACTGTGTCACTGTTTCATTTATGTGATTGTATATTTATTGGTTAAATGTATTACTGCAAGTTAAATGTTAAAGGCATGAT
>SNQJ01S0173755.1:48981-64948 GCA_010110895.2 Picea sitchensis | reverse complement strand
AGTAAACTCTACTGTTGGATTCTTCCATCTGTGACTGTACTGTACTTAACACCTGGTGTCGTTTTCTGCTTACAGTTGCTAGTTGTACGCCTTATGTCTAGGGGTGTTTTTGCTTGATGTCACTGTGATATATCGGGGTCGTCTTGTAGTGTTCGTCTTGCTTGCGTCTTGTTCTGGGTCGGGTTACTAGTTTCTGCCTGAGTAGTCGGCCAGGAGCCTGTCTAATCTTCTTTCGAGAAGACATAAGACTAAACTCCCTGCTTTCTTGTGTTGAAATAGTAACCCTAGCACCATGGATTCTTCCCTCTGTGTTCTTAATGTGCACCCCCAGTATGTCTTAATGTTTGTGTTGTGCGCCTTATGCCTATGGTCGTATATTGTTGCAGTTACTCATTGTGTGCCTTTAGTCTTCTCGTGCTGAACATCGTGGTTGCGTCTTGTTGGTTGTCGAGTGGTGATGTAGAGTCAAGTGTGTTTGTTACTTCTACACGCGCGCACACACCTTAAAAAAAAATAAAAAAATTGCACCTGTTTTCGGAGTTGTTTTCGTAACGAGGAGGTCGTTACATTTACTATGATATTAGTGCTTTTGATTGATGATATGATGTGGATATGTTCTGACATGATTTGTTGATGATGCAGGCTGACGATAGCTTACCAACCAGACTCACATATGGAGTAAAGGGGTCGCACACGACTACCAGAGATGTTGAGGGAGAGGTGTGGACAACAACCCTGCCACAGCCTACTAGCACTCCCACCGTGGTTCGAACTATAGGTTAACGATTACCTAGTTCGAGAGGACCCATGATGTCGTGAGGGAAGACTGCGACAGTCGCTCACGATGATTCTAAGGGGCACGCAATAAGGCGGGGGCCTTATTCCTTAGAATCCCTTAGTCTCCCATAAGTTCACCTGGCGGAGTGTTGACTCCAAGGGTTATTGATGTCTACCAATCAGTCAAGAGGCGAGTGGCACCCTTGGACCACGTAGTGCATCCTAAAGGACACGTTGTGCAAGGGAACATATGAGGCAAGTGGCACCCTTGGAGCACCTAGTGTGTCCTGAAGGGCACGTCATGTTGTTGATAATAGAGGGATGAATCTAGAAGGCCTTAGGACAATTAATGTGTTAAGTATTTTAAAACGAATTCCCTAATTAATTGTCACCCAGTACAAAATCTAAGGTCTAAGTCTAAATTACGCTAGTGGTAAAATTTAGTCTACCTTTAAAAAAAAAATATTAAATAAATAAATAATAATATTTAAAATAAAAACAACCTAGATGATAATCATGATCTTCATAAAATCTGTAACAGGAAGGGAGTAAGAAATTAATTTATTCAAAATAAAATAAAATATGGGATTAAAAAATGTAATGAGGAAATTAAATGTTTTATCTTTTTGATAATATAAAATTTACTAATTTAATGATAAAAGGGAAAAGGGGTTAAATTCCACACCTACCTTTTTAGTTTTAAGTAAAAAGGGGAAAGAGGGAAAATAAAAATAAATAAATAAATAAATAAAATAGGAAACTAGGGAAAAGAGGTAACATAAAAGGGAAAAGGGGAACTTAAGGGAAAAAGCGGGAAGTCAACTTAGTAAGGAATCTACATTTAAGAGCTTTCTAATTTTAAAACTGAATTAACAATTTCTTAATAGGGAAAGCCTTTAAAACCTGTAAGGGAATCTAGGGACACCTAGGAGTGATTCTAGGAGTAACTCTAGGTGGGTGAGGGAAATCAAGATAATTACTTAATTAAAGAAATTAATTTTTGGAGGAATGTAGGGGATGGGTGACACTTGTACGGAGAAGAATTTTTAGGAATTTATTTTAAAAACTTTAATTAAATGACATTTTAGGAAAGAGAGAAAGTGGGAAATTCTATACAATGAATAAAGGGGAAGGAGAAAGGATCATCATCTTCTGTTTATGTAACGTTACGCTGCAGAAATATCTACTTGACTGATTTACTTGTGGGAGTTGGGATTTCCAGCTCGAAGAGGAGTGGTAGCTCGGCCTTGCGAGGCGAGATCGGAGCTAGATGAAACCTATAGATAGTGTATGTGGCCCCTTTGCAGCTCAGGGGGCTAAGGGGGAAGAAGAGTACCCATAGCATTGGCTGGGAGGTACCGGTGAGGTCTCGACGGTCGGCGAGCGGGAGTTGCACGGAGCGCGGGACGACATTTGAAGCAGGCGATCAGGCAATGGTATGTTTTTTTTTTTTGTAGAGTAGAGTCCATTAGGAGTTATGCTTGGATCCGCATGGTGATTTGTAAATGGATTGGATGTTTAGATTGATAGCAGACCCCTTTTCTTAGCCTAGTTGATTGTCTAGTTGTTTGATCTCCCATGGTCTTCGTTCCCCGCATGGCTTGACAACCCTGTGGTATTTGATTGAGACCCTTGCGATTGTTTTCCTTCATCCCTAGCATGCCAGTCCTAGCCTGAGCAGTCGGCGAGGAGCTTGATCTATGGTCGTCTCCTTAGCATTAAACGACCTATGGATCTCAACGCCTTGCTTTTTTGTGCGAGGATGGTGAAGCGAAGGACGAACTCAGCTGTCTACCTCTGTTTTTTTCCTTGGTTGTTGTTGTCTTGCGCCTTTTATCAATTGAGTACTTCTTCATATGGTTTTCCTTTGTGTCCCTTGAGGGATATCTTGCGATTGTTTATTTTATTTTGTTTCTACATTTTAATGATAGTTTCCACCTCTGGATTGGTAAAGTCTCTGCATTATTAAACATGGAAGACCACGCATGAATATTGTGTGCCTGCATTAGACTTTGTGGCTGCGTTGTAAACCTTTGTGGGACAATGATTTCAGTTTCCATTATGATTTTATTATTGTATCTTCCACAACTTATATTCATTCTTTAAATTGTGAGCACATCATTCTTTACAACAATCTCTCGTTTAACTCAGCCTTAGAATCATGACAATGATTTTAGTGACCTATTGAAGGCCCTTCTCTGCGTATTACTTTCTTGAATGCGTTGGGTTGCTGGTTGTTGGCTTTGTGTGTTTTTTTTTAAAAAGAAATTGAAGGTTTTTTCTTTACTGTAAATATGGCTCAGCGATTCATTAGAATTGACTGCATTCCCTCACCTACTAATGGCTTGGGGACTGTGTTCTGCATTACTTTTACCTGTGCATTTTTTTTAAGTGAGCCACTTATTCCAGGAAATTTTTCCTCCAGCGATTTACGTGAGAACTTTATGATTAGTACCTGCATTTTCAGACCCTGTGTTTACCTAATCAATGTCTGGACAACGTCTTAACCAGTCGGCGTTCACTTCTACACCTTTTAACAAACATTTTTTTTATTTACATTACTCTTTTTACTTTTGGGGGTTTTAATAATGGAACAATTGCTTTTTGGACAACGCTCTAATGACAGGTGGTCGCATGTACAACGATGGTTTTATTTATTTATTGATAGGGTTATATTTTACCACTAGTTGCCTTGAAAAACAGTTAATTTGAACTATAGAAGAATCCCGATTATTTTCATTGCGAATCGATTCCAGGTATATCTTTAATCCAATGACTGATTAGCGTATTACTTACCTTGAGATTCGATTTCATTGAAAGGAATTTTTTACCCACTGCGATTATGCTTGTTACCACCGCCTTGTAATATCTGATTGAATGATTGGATTTATCCTACAGTCCACACGAAAATCTAAGCCCGTCCTTTACGCACTTTTGTTTTGACGCTTTCATGCCACTATACCCGGTTGCACTGCTTGATTTTTCCAAAGTTGCGCGCTGCCGTTGATCACTGGTTTATTTGGAAAAATTTACAGCATTTCCTTTTGTTATCACAACGTTCCTTCCTCAATAAATAGCCTTCAGTAATTTATGGCATGAAAATTTATTTTTCTCATGCATTTAGGGGTAAGACTTCCCCTTAACCTTTGTTATTTGCAGTTTCCTTGTGGTTTCTTGAGTTTCCCGAGTAACCGTGGCGTGGTTTTATTTTATATAAATAGTCTAATGCTTAATGTTTAATGTTGGGGCTACAGTTGTAATTAAATTAGCTAGCGTGTCCAACTTTTGTGATTATAACAAATACTACAGTTAAATTGGGCAACAATATTAAGTCATTTTAAAGGGGTTCTTCTTTAGATGAATTTGTTTTGCACTATTTTCTTATTATAAAATTTTTGTTTTTCAATTTAAAAATACTATTTAAATCTAAATAAATTTTATTGTTTTACAATTTAAATAAATTTTATTGTTGTACAATTTGTTTTGCTTTTTATATAAATTTTATCGTTTCACCATTTACAATTATAAATAATGTGATCAATTTAGTATAACTAAAACACCTCTACTAATTTGTTGAGACTTGAAAGACAAACTAAATAAAATAAATAAAGGAATATTAATTTTTGCGACCCGGTCTTGAATTATATAAATATCTACCTTAAATTTTGTCATAACTCAAATTGTGCACCATATTAAGAATATCATCAAATGGGAAATGATTGGAGAACTGTTGGAGTCTTGGTTAGGTGGCTCTTAATTCGTTTGAGCCTTGAATTAATGGATAGTTGAACTATATCATGAATGAAGGAGAAGCATGTTTGATTATGTGATTATTCTCTTATCACTCTTAAAGCAAAGCGGGTTACTCTCGCACAATTAAGAAATGCTGAAGTATGAGCGAATTGTATGGTTAAAATAGAAGGTATGCACCATGAAATTATAGGGGGTGAGATTGATTATGTAATTGATTTCCTTGCTCCATGAATTAGTTGATATTTCTTTTGCATCATGATATGTAGGGAAGCTCATGGGTTTAATTACTTCATCCGCCGCTAAAACTTGTTAGCTACAGTTGAGTATAATGAATGAATAAATTAAGACCCTTAAGTAAAGTAGATGACTGCCTTTTCATCTTGAATTAAAACAAAGTTGATTTCATTACACATGAACTTGTGTCCTTTATGATGGATTTAGTAATCAAATTCTCTCTTGCACCGTGGAATTTATGTGATGTGTGTTGATTCATAGAACTTTATCATTCAGCGATCATCATTGATGTTTGTTGATTTAGCATGTTGGACTGGTATGGATTATTGACAGTGGGATGCAGACACCTCCTTGTTCCCCAAAACAATCTCCAGCCCTGAGACCCTAAATGGCTAAAATCGATGGGAACACAGGCTGGCGTTGTGTCCTGGTGGTCCTAACCTTGTGGGGTAGGATGGGTGGGTAGTCGGTCTTATCTTTTTGTAGGTTGATTGTCATTCATTGCTTCAAAATGCTTGATGTGCATCATAGAGCCGTTATGTTATTGTCGCAGTTACATGCATCATGACCCTCGTCACGTTGCGACGTGGATTATAATGTCTTTATTACCCTCGTACACACACAATTTTTTTTATCACCGCTGATTTATGAGAGGTTGATAATAGAGTGATGAATGAGGAGAGATGTCACCATTTGGTTATGTCTGATTTAGCTATTAGTATTTTCACATTAAAACAATTATGATATAATGATATATAAAATGTGAAAAACATATTCAATCTAGAAAAGAAGAAAAGAAAAAAAAAAAAATAATATAATATTGAGTAAATGAAAAAATATGTGCGGAAAACAATAACATTAAATATAAAGTGAACTATCCTATATGTGTTATTTCATATATTCTTGGAGAAAGTTTTAAAGGAACTATCTTTTTCTTTTTGACATTTTATGGGCATATTTTTCGTCCAATTTTTTCCACGAGGATTTAGTGATTGAGTCTATATAATTTGAGTGCCAAGATTTTTTTGAGGGTGGTGAATTCATTTATGCATTCAAAATGCAATTTAAACAACATAAAGCAATCATTTCAACAAGATATGTTTCATGGGATCCAGAGTGAAAGTTCAAAAATTTGAATGTTTATACAAGGCATCTTAGTTGTACTTTATGATTTAGAAACACCACTTGCATTAATTTAATGCAACAAAAATGCATTGATTTAAAGTGATGATACAATAAAAATGATTTGCATAATCAAGTAGTTGTATTCATTTTAACAATGATACAACATAAACAATAGGGTGCATTGATTTGAGTGCTAATGATATAACATAAAATAATGTGGTTGCATTGATTTCAATGATAATGCTATGAAAAAAATGATTCATTAATTAATTGAAGAAATTATAAGAAGGAAATTAATCCTCTGTATTGACTTCAACTATGGGATACATGCAATCAATCAAAACCAATTGAAATGAATTTAGAAATAATGTAGTGAATTTTTTTTTCAAAACATATATTATAAGTTGAAGTCATGTAATTTGTTTGGTTATATTGATTTATTTATTATTATTTTCACATTAAAATAATTATATGTATCAAGATATAAAAGTATGAAAGTGTAATTAATTAATATGCTTCGGTGTAATAATTAATTGAAGAAATAATACAAAGTAAAGTAACACAATGATAAATAATTTAGAGTAATTAGGGTAGTTGTATTCATTTGAACAATGACATAGCATAAAGCGATAGGGTGCATTGATTTTAGTGATAATACTATGAAAAATGATTTGGTGCATTAATTAATTCAAAGAAATAATACTAAGAAAATTAATCCTCCATATTGATTTTAAGCATGAGATACAACAAATCATCAAGTGAAATGTGAGATACATTATATGTGATCTATGTATTAATATTTTTATTAAAACAATTATAATATTAAAGGTATATAGGAATTTGAAAAACTACTCAAATGGAGTTGACATGTGTTCCTCTGAGGAGTAATATAATATTGAGTAAGTAAAAAAGAGAAAGTTTTAAGAGAGAACTTAGTCATGCTCTCTGATTTAGAACAATTAATTGGATTTATTTAATGAAAAACAAATGCATTGATTTAAGTGATGATACAATAAAAATGATTTATCATAATCAAGTAGTTCTATTCATGTTAACATAAAATATTAAAGTTATTGAGTTTTTAATGGAAATTATAAAAATATATAAAATAATAAGGTGCATTGATTTCAATGATAATACTATGAAAATTTGATAATACTATGAAAAATGACTGCCAAATAAATTAATCCTCGATATTGATTTCAATTTTGAGATACATAAAATCATAAAGTGAAATGAATTTAGGGTGAAAGAAAATTTCAAAACAGATATTATGAGTTGAAGGTGCTTCCATAAATATGGCCCTCTTATAGCAATTTATTGATCTACCTTTCAATTTCTATACTTTCGTTTGGGTTGAGTTGATAGGTTCTGGAATTTGTGAAGGACGTGTCATAAATCCAATGGAGTGTTAAATTAGTCATAGTGGATGCAATCCTTTTGGACTTTCAAATATTTTTTGAGAGGATTGGAAGCAATAAGGTGCAGGATTTTAGTGATTTTGATATAACATAAAACTATAGGGTGCTTTGATTTTAGTGATAATGACATAACATAAAACAATAGGAGGTAGAGGTGCATTGATTTCAATGATAATACTATGAAAAATAAGGTGCAAGGATTTTAGTGATATTAATTTAACATAAAACTATAGGGTGCATTTATTTTAGTAATGTGTATAAATAAAACAATAGGTAGAGGTGGATTGATTTCAATGATAATAGTTTGAAAAATGATTGAGTGCATTAATTAATTGAAAAAATGACACATGTCCCTTCTAAAAGAATAATATAATATTAAAGCAGATATTATAAAGTTGAAGTCATGTGGTCTTTGTTTGGTTATGTGTGATTAAGCTATTAGTATTTTTCACATTAAAACTATTATGATATTATGATATATAAAATGTGAAAAATGTCTTCAACATGGAGTTGATACGTCTCTCTCCTAAAAGAATAATATAATATTGAGTAAATAAAAAAATATGTGTGGAAAACAATAGCATTAAATATAAAGTGAACTATCCTATAAGTGCCATTTGAGATATTCTTGGAGAAAATTTTAAGGAAACATTTTTCTTTTTGAAATTTCTATCGGCATATCTTCGATCAATTTTCATAAGATTTGAGTGATTGAGTCCCCATATAATTTGTGAGAGTGCAAAGACTTTTTAGGTGGTGAATCCATTTGTATACGTCAAAAATGCAGTTTAAACAACATAAAACGTTCATTTAACCAAGATCTGTTTCATAGGATCCCGATGAAAAGTTCAAAAATTTGAATGTTTATACAAGGCATCTTAGTTGTGCTTTATGATTTAGAAAAACCACTTGCATTAATTTAATGCAACAAAAATGCATTGATTTAGTGATACAATAAAAATGATTTGCCTAATCAAGTAGTTGTATTCATTTTAACAATAATACAACATAAAACAATAAGGTGCATTGATTTAGAGTTACTAATGATATAACATATAAAATAATGTGGTGCATTACGGTTTCAATGATAATGAAATGAAAAATGATTAGAGTGCATTAATTAATTGAAGAAAACATACGAAGGAAATTAATCCTGTATTATTCAACTATAGAGATACATGCAATATCGGTGAAATAGATTGTAATAATGTAGTAGCTCAAATTTCAAAACATATATTATAAGTTGAAGTAATGTACTTTGTTTGGTTATGTGTGATTTATCTATTAGTATTTTCACATTAAAATAATTATAATATCAAGATATAAAAAATGTGAAAAGCGTATTAATTAATTAATACACGGCTTTCAATGTGTGGATTCAAGAAATAATACAAAGTAAATTAACACAATGATAAATAATTTAGAGTAATTAAGTAGTTGTATTCATTTTAAAAAATGATATAGCTTAAAGCAATGGGGTGCATTGATTTAGATTGATAATACTATGAAAAAATGATTTAGTGCATTAATTAGTGGAAGAAATAATACTAAGAAAATGAATCCTCCATATTGATTTTAAGTGTGAGATACAACAAAATCATCAAGAGAAATGTGAGATACATTATATGTGATTTATGTGTATTAATATTTTCACATTAAAACAATTATATTAAGATATATAAAATGTGAAAAAGTGCTCAAATGGAGTTGACATGTGTTCCTCCTACAAGAATAATATAATATTGAGTAAATAAAAGAAAGTTTTAAGAGAACTATCTTAGTCGTGCTCTCTGATTTAGAAAAATTCATTGGATTTATTTAATGAAAAAATGCATTGATTTATGTGATGATACAATAAAAAATGATTTATCATAATCAAGTAGTTCTATTCATGTTAACATAAAATAATAAGAGGTGTATTGATTTTAATGATAATTGTGAAATATAAAACAATAAGGTGCATCGATTTAAGTGATAATACTATGAAAAATGACTGCCAAATAAATTAATCCTCGATATTGATTTCAATCAGAGATACAACAAATCATCAAGTGAAATGGATTTAGGGTGAAAACAAATTTCAAAATAGATATTATGAGTTGAAGGTGCTTCCCTAAATATGACCCTCTTATAGAAATTTATTGATCTACCTTTCAATTTCTATACTTTCATTTGAGTTGAGTCGATAAGTTCTGGACTTTGTGAAGGACTTGTCATAAATTCAATGGAGTGTTAAATTATTAGTAGTGGAGCAATACTTTTGGACTTTCAATTTTTTTTTGAGAGGATTGAAGTAATAAGGTGCAAGGATTTTAGTGATCTTGATATAACATAAAACTATAGGGTGCATTGATTTTGAGTGATAATGAAATATAAAACAATAAGGTGCATCGATTTAAGTGATAATACTATGAAAAATGACTACCAAATAAATTAATCCTTGATATTGATTTCAATGCCGAGATACAACAAATCATCAAGTGAAATGAATTTAGGGTGAAAACAAATTTCAAAATAGATATTATGAGTTGAAGGTGCTTCCCTAAATATGACCCTCTTATAGAAATTTATTGATCTACCTTTAAATTTCTATACTTTCATTTGGGTTGAGTCGATAAGTTCTGGACTTTGTGAAGGACCTGTCATAAATTCAATGGAGTGTTAAATTAGTCATAGTGGAGGCAATACTTTTGGACTTTCAATTTTTTTTTGAGAGGATTGAAGTAATAAGGTGCAAGGATTTTAGTGATCTTGATATAACATAAAACTATAGGGTGCATTGATTTTAGTGATAATGACATAACATAAAACAATAGGGTAGTGTAATGATCCTCCTCATTACGACAACAACTCTGATAACCGATGCAATTTTCTTTTTTTTTCTTTTTTTAAGGTGTGTGTGCACATGTAAAAAGGAAACAGAAACACTTAACTCTACGTTTCCACCCGACGAATAACAAGACGCAACCACGATGATCACAACAAGAAGACCTAAGGCGCATAACAAGTAACTGCAAGCATTAAACGACATACTGGGTTATGTACAGTATGAACACAGAAGGAAGAATCCATAGTAGTAGATTTTACTATTTCTGCACAAGAAAGCAGGGCGTTTAATCTTCATTCTCTACTCCAGAGAGAGAGAATGTCAGATAGGCTCCTGGCCGACTGCTCAGGAAAAAACTAGTAATCTCTGCCAGGTGTGTCGCAAGAGTGGAAACCTTGCCTTTAAAAGGCCCGAGACTCTTGATACGGCACTGGATTATTTACATAGAAAATAATTACACACAGAGACTTATATACAGAACGACTAGATTTATCAGATCGAAGAGTCTGATATCCTACCCCTGTGGGCTTGGACAGTTCCAATTTTAGTACAATCCCTGAAATTAACCCGACAACGAACAGACCAAGCAACAAACGATTACCAACCACTACAACAATAGTCAAAAGGACCACCATGTCCCCTACGGAAGGCGCAAGTCGGAAGGACTCCGACGCCGACCAAACGTGGTTAAGACAAGGCGTTATCTATGACTCAAAAGTGTATTGATTACAGACCAAACCTCCATTTAAATTTCAATAATCAACGAGTTACCCAACCACCCTGTGGACACAATGTAAAATCAATGATTGCTAAATCTCATCACTAACTCATAATAACTGATTGTACCTAGTTCAAGTCATTCATTATATGTTAACAATCCAACAAATATCAACATCGTTACCATAAAAATAACAACATTATGCTACTATTAAATTAACTCCGCCATTAACATCATGTTAACACTATCATAACACATCACATCTTATGCCCTAAAATTATTTTAACATTAACATAACCCATCACATCCTATACCCTAAAATTTGATTAGCGTTAACATAACACAACCCATCTTATATCATGATGACTTTGCAATTAAAATATCAATAACCAATCACATTTATACCATACTAACCTTGTAATACAACATCTATCACCTCACTACTGGTATGTTATCCATACAAAATTTACGACAAATTACCATAAAACAATATTATTATTGCCTTTTATATTAGCCATAATTCTTTCCATTTAAGATATCAACAAGTCACATTACAACAAAACTTTCCATAAAACAATATTAATACTGCATTTTAATATGGCATTTTATATTGCAGTTTATATTTGCCATTTAAAATAACAACAAGTCACATTACAACAATACTCTCCATAAAACAATATTAATACTGCATTTTAATATTACATTTATATTTTCATTTTATATTTTCCATTTAAAATAACAACAAGGTCGCATTACAGCAAAACTCTCTATAAAACAATATTAATATGGCATTTTAATATTACGCTTTATAGTTGCATTTTATATTTTCCATTTAAAATAACAACAAGGTCACATTACAACAAAACTCTCTGTAAAACAATATTAATATGGCATTTTAATATTACGCTTTATAGTTGCATTTTATATTTTCTATTTAAAATAACAACAAGGTCGCATTACAGCAGCATCATTTCCCTAAAACATAATCAACATTGCTTGGTTTATAATCGGTTTGCAAACAGATATCAATAAAATACCTCCTTATTATCCATCACTAACCTTACACTGCCTTATGCTGCGATAACATTAATCTAAAACCGAGTTATCATTTCATTTATAATATAATGAAATCCACAGAATATCAATAACTACGACAACATAATATAATGCAATAACATGATAAAGGCAACAGAATATAAAGGCAAATACTACGACACATAATATGATATAATAAGGGAAACAAAATATTGATAAAGGCAATAGAATAACAAGGTGATGCCTAACGCGCTACCCAGGGCATGTCCGCTCCCACAGGACCTTCTTTCTCTTTGTCCCGAAGAGCTCAAGGCTCTTCTATTTCCCTTTCGGGAAATCTGCACCCACAGTTCTATTCGCACGACTCCTCTTCCCTTTCTTATTGAGGAATCGGAACTCGCATCTTCGCGAGTTCGCGATCTATCTTAGGGTCCTCAAATTCCCGAGACCTGATGGATTTGGTCAGACGTTGACTTTCCCCCTTTCTATCGGGGTTCTCCCTATCGGGAAATCGCTACTCGCGATGTCAACAATTTGAAACTCCAACCTCTGAATCCCGATGTATCGATTTTCCGATACACGTGTGGACTTGACTTCTCCACCTTCTATCCTTCTCTCGGGATTTCGGAACTTGTGGGATCATGAATCCTGATGTCGATGGACTCAGGACTTGCCTTTCCCCGATCCTCGATACGATGTCACCTATACTCCACTAGCTCCTGTGGTCCCACACTGCCGTGTCACCATCGGGATATCGTGTATCACGACTTCAACCTGCAAGAGTTTCTTACCTCCGGAAACTCTGATATGCCGAACCCCGATTCCTCGGGATCTCTTGACACGCATCCCACATGATCAATGGTTCTGATCCTATCGGGATATATGTATTCGCGATATCGTGATCTTTGTTGCACTCTCTTGGAACTTCAACTCGTGATTACCCGATATGTAATGTCACATGCAGATCCAACGGCTCCCTCTGCCTCGGATCGACGAATCTTCTCCCGCCTGAGCTTCGGACCCTCGGACGTCCTGGTCGTAAACCCCCTCGCACCTCCGCAATATCCTACGACCTTCGGGACTTCGCGAAATCTTTTCCAAGTATTTCGACCTCCTATCCTTCCTTGGATAATTTCTGCACAATGAATCAAGTGCTTCTTTCGCAAAGGCTTGGCTCCTGCTCACCAACCTACGATGCTTCCTTCAGACTTCCAATAGAATCTTCCCTGCACTTCTCCTTCAGTGAATTCGAAGGCCTACTCCTCCTGAGTTTTTTCTTGACTTCTCAAGTCCTTCTGAGGATTTCTTGCGTGCATTCCTTGCGGCAAACCTTCAACTTTGTCCAATTGTCGAAGTCTTTTGACCCTGCGCACTCCTGTAGCAGCAGTCGTTCAATACTTTGCTCAGAGTCGCACTCTGAGACTTTTTACTTGGCCTACACACTCCTTGCACGACACTTCTACTCAACTGTGCTTCTGGGATCTTAGGACAAAATTTATCTCTATCTGAAGCCTTATGTCAACGAACTCCTTGCGGACAAATTCAACTGCACTCCTTGCAGGAATCCTCCGGCTTAGAATAGAGAAACAATTGAAACTAATTCCTTCTGCCTTCCAGACTTCAATTCAACCATGAAATCACATACACAGCATATACAAAGCAAATGCATAACCAGAAAGCAAACATTACTGAGCATAACATCAACACACAGAGAAAACAACACAAACCATGAGTTTGAATCAAAGCCTTCTTATATTAATTCAAATGCCTGTACATGGGTGTTCTCCATACAATATTCTCTCCTTGCTCTTCTCCTCTCCTGAATGATTTCACTATGTTATAATGATACAATGAGGGTGTCTATATCCATTTTGCCTCTCGAACTCTAAACTATCAAATCTAGACTTAAAATCCTATCTACCAGCATTAACTTAATTGAATGCCTCATATCTACCAAAGGATGAGAGCTATCCTCTCAAGTTCCATTACAATATACAAGTGTTCCCTCATAAATGGCTTCATTAAAGACTTGCGCACAATTCCCAAAGTGTTTTCAAAATTTCATGCTGGCTTATCCAGCTGATCTCCGCTTGACATGCTGGCTAGCTCGATGAGTTGGCGATGCTCCTGCATCATACTCCTCGGCTTGCAAACTTTCATGGGATCCTATCCATGAGCTCCTGCACGGTCTGTCCATGCTTCTGTATCTCTTCTTCGGTCTCCCAGCTGGCATCTTCCACTGGATGATTCTTCCACTTGACCAGATAATCGAAGTACTCTTTCCTCCTGGTCTTTTTACCTACTCGCTTGTCCAGTATGCATTCCATTTGTGGCTTTTCTACAATCGACATCTGCTTCTGCCACTGGACTTCTGGTTGTTCATCACTTCCAACTCCTGCTTCCTCAGCCTTATATGGATATAAGTCTGAGACATTGAATGTCATAGATATCCCGATGCCATCCGACAATTCAATTTCATACGCATTCTCTCCGAATTTCTTCAAGACTCTGCATGGCCCGATTTTCTTCATTTTCAGCTTATTGTATGTCCCCCTTGGGAACCTTTCCTTCCTCAGATGTCACAGAACTATATCGCCAACCTCAAACTGAATTTGTCTCCGATGTTGATCTTCTCTGCGCTTGTACTCCTAATTTGAATCTTGCAGTCGCTGCTTCACTCTGCTGTGAAGTTCCTTCATTGCCTCAGTGAATTCCTCTACCCTAGCACTGTTAGTCGCAATCTGCTCTGAATCTCACAATTCAGAAACTCCTCTCAGTTGTATCCCATATAAAACCTGAAATGGACTTCGTCCTGTGCTTCGTTTCACCGAATCATTGTATGCAAACTCTTCCTATGGCAACACATTGTCCCAACTGCTATGGTGCTCTGTCACCAGGCTCCTCAACAAGTCTCCCAGACTTCTATTTATCACTTCCGTTTTCCCATCCATCTGAGGATGATAAGCAGAACTAAAAATCAAGTTAGTTCCCATATTCTTCCAGAGTGTGCTCCAAAAATGTCCTATGAATTTCATATCCCTGTCCGAAACAATACTTTTCGGCAATCCATGGAGTCGAATGACCTCCTTGAAAAACAAATTTGCGATGTGAGTCGCATCGCTGGTCTTCTGGCATGGAATGAAATGTGCCATATTCGAAAACCTGTCAACCACCACAAATATCAAATCAACACCTCTTTGTGTCCTCGACAACCCCAATACAAAATCCATGCTAATCGCCTCCCATGGCCTTTCTGGTATGGGCAATGGCTGATAAAGCCCCGCATTCTGCTTCCTCCCTTTAGAATGCTGGAAAATTCTACACCTATCAACGAACCTCTTGACATATGCACGCATCCCCGGCCAAAAATATGATTCGCTCAGCTTCGCAAATGTTTTGTCATGGCCAAAGTGTCCTGCTAATCCACCGTTGCGCTTCTCTTTCAATAGGTTCTCCCTCATGGAGAAATTTGGAATACACAATTGATTGCCTCTGAACAACAATCCTTCCTGGATCATATAATCTATCCATGGGATTCTGTCTCTGAGAACTGGATTCTCAGTTGCCTCATATGCCTCTCCAAAGTCTGTATGTCCTGCATACATGTCCCTAAGATTTTCAAAACCCAATGTCTTGACTTGGAACTCCTGCAACAAAAAACACTTCCCGCTCAAAGCATCAGCCACTTTGTTAGGAGTACCTGAAATGTGTTTAATCACAAATGTAAAATTTTTCATATACTCTACCCATTTAGCATGTTTCTGATTCAACTTCTCTTATTGACTAACAAACTGTAATGCATGATTATCTATGTACAATACAAATTCTTTCGGGATCAAGTAATGCCTCCACTTCTTCAATGCCTGTATGATAGCATAGAATTCTTTATCATACGTGAAATATGCAATTGTCCTATCCTCCTGGCTCAAGACTTCTCCTATGGCAAAGCCACTTGCATCACATTTCACCTGAAATGTTTTTAGGAAATCCGGCAACACCAACACTGCTTGTTCCGTGATCTTCCGCTTCAACAGATTGAAGCTCTTTTCAGCCTCGACTGTCCAGTGAAAAGTCTTA
>SNQJ01S0173755.1:28667-41802 GCA_010110895.2 Picea sitchensis | reverse complement strand
CTATATGAGCCTCGCTGAGGATCAACATCCTCAACTCGTTGTTTGGTGGTACATATATCCGACCTCTAAACCTCAATAACCCATCGCTATCAAAAGAAAATCCCTCATATCGTGGTACCATCATTGTGTTTTGTCTGATAAAACCCTCGACCTCCTTGTACCATTCGTCGTCACGCTGTAAAGTGAGAATTTTCTCACGTAGATTCATCTGAAGAGGCATCACTGAAAAGATGCGTGGTCTCCGAGTCAAAGCATCAACCACTTGATTCACTATTCCCTTTATGTAAGTAATCTCAGAGTCGTACTCGCTAAGAAATTCCGACCAACGCCATTGTTGCGCGTTTAGGTTGCTTTGCGTGAAAATGTGTTGCAGCCCACAATGATCAGTCTTTAATTCAAATTTTCGTCCAACAAGGTAGTGTCTCCAAACCTTCAAGGCATATACGATAGATAATAACTCCAAATCATGCATCGCGTAGTTCTCCTTATGCCTTCTCAATTTCCTCGAAATGTAAGCAATCACTCATCTGTCTTGCATCAAGACTCTGCCTAAACCTTCCTTGGATGCGTCAGTGCATACCAAGAAGTCTGCATCCATGTCAAGGACCTTTAGTATTGGCGTTGTGGTCAACAATTATTTCAGCCTTTGAAATTCTTCCGCGCATTTCTCGGTCCAAACAAACTTCTTGTTTTTCTTCTGCAATTCCGTGATTGGATTTGCCATCTTCAAAAATCCCTCGCCAAACCGTCGATAGTATCCTACTAAACCCATAAAACTATGCACTTCAGTGACATTCGTTGGCGCAGGCCATTCCATAATAGCCTCAACCTTTGTTGGATCCACGACGATGCCTTCACCGGAGATGACATGTGACGCAAATGGGGCGCGCCACCCAGGCACGTCCTTTCATAGGACCTTCTTCTCCTCAGCCCGAAGAACTCAAAGGTTATTCTATCTCCCTATCGGAAGATATTCACCCACAGAATCTATTCCGAGGTCTCCCTTCTTCCACCGGTAGATCCACTAAATCTCGTTGTTTCGCAAATTCGTGACTTGAAACCCCCAAAATTTCCTTTCAAATATTGCGATACCCGACCTCGCGATAGAGGTATAGCTCCTTCCACATGCAACCATGGGCTGGGCTTAATGTTAGTGCCTCTCGCGACTTCGTGACTTCGCAGCCTCGCAACCTCGCCGGTTGAACCGTCGAGGTTTCACACTACTATCCCGCGAGTTCCCGAGATGCGAGATCCCACCTTATGCTCTTCCACGCGTCCCCACAAATCTCGGCTCCTCGGCACTTTACAACTCGACGTCCACACGAGTGTTGGCTCCTTGACACTTCACGACTCGCGAATCCTTGGTGCCACCTGTATTCCACTCGTGCTCCGTTATTTCCCACACTGCTTCAGCTTTCAGGATATCGCTATCTCGCAACTTCACGACCTCTATGGCCAAACTCTTGGACCTTTTCTTGCGAGGTCTCGAGACACGATCCCTCGCACAGATCCAACGGTCCTCCTGTGTCACGGATCCAATGGCTATCCTTCTCTCGCTACTCACGACTTCGTGACTTGGAGTACCCAAATGTTGAACTCTTAACCTGCCAGCTTCCGAGTTTGCGAGATCTCTCGATCTCTCGACACCTGTCCTCCTTAGATGGATGGCTACGAATATCTCGCCGCTTCGCTCCTCGCGAAACCAAAGGGTTTCCTTTTCTATCCTCCAACGTCCGAGTCAGAGAGATGAGAATCTCCTGACATGCGTCCTCCTTAATGAACGACACTGATCTTATCGCGTCTCGCGATCTCGCAGCTCTAGCTACACAAATTTTGGGTTTTCAACTCCCGAGTACCCGATACACAATATCACGTGTAGATCTGACGGCTCCTGCGGCCCTGAAATCGACGACTCTGCCTCTCCTGAACCTCGAAACCTTCAGACTCTTCTCTCCATAACCTCCTTGCACCTCTGCAAGATCTGACGAGCCCCAAAATTTCACGAAATCTCCTCATAAGATTTCGACCGTCCATTCTTCCCTTATTAATCCCTAAGACGAAAAAAGGGTATCTCTCCACGAGATTCCTTTGCCGCTTCGTCAACCTCCGACATTTCTTCCCGACTTCAAATCACACTTGCTTACGTTGATCTTCAACAACTGAGAGGCCTATCCTTCCTGAGCTTTTCTAAAATGGCTTCAACCTCAATGAGGTCCTCTGCACGCACACCTTGCTGCAAGCCTGCAAACACTTCAATTGTTCGAGCTTCCTTTGACTCTGCATATACCATAGCAGTAGTCCTTCAATGCTTCGGCTCAGTTTCATGACTGAGACTTCCTCCCCTAGCTTGCGCACTCTTTGCATGGCTTCAACAACCCACTTCCACTTCTGAGTACTTGAGAACAAGAGTTTTCTCTCTGAGCCTTCTGTCAACGCACTCCTTGCGGACGACTTCAACTACACTCCTTGCAGGAATCCTTGCTCAAAGAGAGAAACAATTTAAACTTATTCTCTCCTCTCAGACTTCAGTATAAACCCTGAAATCACATGCACAACATATACAAAGTAATGCATAACAAGAAAGCAAACATTCATGAGCACACCATCAATACACAGAGAAAAAAACACAACCATGAATTTGAATCAAAGCTTCCTTCTATTAATTCAAAAATTCCTGTACATGGGTGTTATTCATACAATATTCTCTTCTTTCTCTTCTCTTCTCTTGAATGCTTGATTACGTTACAATGCACAATGAGGGTGTCTATATCCGTTTTCCCTCTCGAACTCTAAACTATCAAATCTACAATTAAAATCTATCTACCAGCATTAACTAAAGTAAATGTCGTCTATCTACCTAAGGACGAGAGCTTAAAGGCTCAAGGTCCATTACAATACAAGTGTGTCGTATCTTAAATGGATCATTTAAGATTACGCAACAATTTCCAAAGTATTTTCAAAAATGTGTGCTGGCTTGTCCAGCTGTCTTCCGCTTGATGTGCTGGCTCGCTTGATTGTGCTGGCGTTGCTCCTGCATCATACTCCCTGGCTTGAAAAATTTCATGGGCTCCTATCCATGAGCTCCCACACGGTCCGTCCATGCTTTTGTATGACTGCTTCTGTCTCCCAGCTGACATATTCCACTGGATGGTTCTTCCACTTGACCAGATACTCGAAGTATTCCTTTCGCCTGGTCCTCTTACCCACTCTCTTGTCCAGTATGCGCTCCATCTGTGGCTTCTCTGAAATCGACATCTGCTTCTTCCACTGGATTTCTGGTTGGTCATCACTTCCAGCTCCTACTTCCTCAGCCTTATATGGGTATAAGTCTGAAACATTGAACGTCAGAGATACTTTGATGCCATCCGACAACTCAATCTCATAAGCGTTCTCTCCAAATTTCTTCAGGACCCTGCATGGCACAATTTTCTTCATTTTCAACTTATTGTATGTTCCCCTAGGGAACCTTTCCTTCCTCAGATGTTCCAGAACTAGATCACTAACTTTGAACTGAAGTTGTCTCCGATGCTGATCTACTCTGCGTTTGTACTCCTGATTTGAATTAATCAGTCGTTGCTTCACCTTGCTGTGAAGATCCTTCATCGCCTCTGCGAATTCTTCAGTGCTTGCGCTCTTAGTCATTACCTGCTCTGAATCCCTTATTTCATATACTCTTCTCGGCTGCCTTCCATATACGATCTCAAATGGACTTTTACCTGTGCTTCTGTTCACTGAGTCATTGTATGCAAACTCTTCCTGTGGCAACACATTGTCCCAACTACTATGGTGCTCTGTCACCAGGCTTCTTAATAAATCTCCCAGACTCCTGTTGATTACTTCTGTCTGTCCATCTGTCTGTGGATCATAAGCCGAACTAAATGCCAAGTTAGTTCCTAGCTTCTTCCATAAGGTCCTCCAAAAATGCCCTATGAATTTCGTGTCCCTTTCCGAAACTATACTTTTCGGCAATCCATGGAGTCGAATGACCTCCTTGAAAAACAAATTTGCGATGTGAGTCACATCGCTGGTCTTCTGGCATGGGATAAAATGTGCCATCTTTGAAAAACTGTCCACCACCACAAAGATGGAATCAACTCCTCTCTACGTCCTCAGTAAACCCAATACAAAATCCATGCTTATCGCTTCCCATGGTCTCTCTGGTGTGGGAAATGGCTGATAAAAACCTGCATTCTGCTTTCTCCCCTTCGCATGTTGGAAAATTTTGCATCTGTCAACAAATATCTTGACCTCTGCTCGCATGCCTAGCCAAAAATATGATTCGCTCAGCTTCGCGAACGTTTTGTCATGGCCAAAGTGTCCTGCCAATCCACCACTGTGTTTTTCTTTCAACAAGTTCTCCCTCATGGAGCAATTCAGAATACACAGTTGATTTCCTTTGAACAACAATCCCTCCTAGATCATATAATCTATCCAGGGGCTTCTGTCTCTAAGAACTGGATTCTCAGCTGCCTCATATGCTTCTCCGAAATCTGTGTCACCTACATACATGTCCCTCAAGTTTTCAAAACCCAATGTTTTGACTCGGAACTCCTGCAGCAACAAACATTTCCTACTCAAAGCATCAGCCACTTTGTTAGTAGTACCTGAAATGTGTTTAATTACAAACGTGAAATTCTGCATATACTCTACCCATTTTGCATGTTTCTGATTCAACTTCTCCTGTTGACTCACAAACTTCAATGCATGATTATCGTTGTACAATACAAATTCTTTTGGGATCAATTAATGCCTCCACTTCTTCAATGCCTATATGATAGCATAAAATTCCTTATCATACGTGGAGTATTTTAGCTTTGCTTCATCCATCTTCTCATTGAAATATGCAACTAGTCTGTCTTCCTGACTCAAGACTGCTCCTATGGCAAAGCCACTTGCATCACATTTCACCTGAAATGTTTTTTGAAAGTCTGGCAACACCAGAATTGGTTGCTCTGTGATCTTCCGCTTCAACAGATTGAAGCTCTTCTCAGCCTCTGCTGTCCAATGAAAATACTTATGTCGCTTCTTCACTGTGTCTATCATCGCTGTGCTAATTCCACTGAAATTCCTGATGAATTTTCGGTAGAAACTAGCCAGTCCATGGAAACTTCTCACCTCAAAAACATTTCTGGGTGATGGCCAATTCTCAATCACTTCCACCTTACTTGGATCCATTTTTAATTCATTTGTTGAAATGACAAAACCCAAATAAATGAGCTCTGTCTTCATAAATGAGGACTTCTTCATATTAATCAACAACTTCTCTTGTTGTAGCTTCCTCATTACAATGGCCAAATGTTTCAAGTGTTCAACCTTTGTCTTGTTGAAAATCAGTATATCATCCAGGCATACGACAACAAATTTCCCGATGAACTCTTTCAAGACTTCGTTCATCAGCCTTATAAAGGTACTTGGCGCATTCGTCAAGACAAACAACATAAATAGCCCTTCATACAAACCTTCGTTCGTCTTGAATGTTGTTTTCCACTCATCGCCTTCCCTCATGCGAATCTGGTGATATCCTCTTTTCAAATCTATTTTTGAAAAATAATTTGCCCCACTCAGGCAATCCATCAGATCATCCATTCTCGGCAGTGGAAACCTGTACCTAATGGTAATTTTGTTGATCGCTCTTGAGTCGGTACACATTCTCCATCCTCCATGTTTTTTTGGACTAAGCACTGTCGGAACGACACATGGACTTAGACTCTCCCTGACCAGTCCTTTATCTAGCAGCTCCTGTACCTGCCTTTTGACCTCCTCATTCTCCTGTGGTGTCAACCTGTACGCGGCTTTGTTTGGTAAATTCGCTCCTGGTATGAGGTCTATGTGGTGACTTACACTTCTCATCGGTGGCAACGAATGAGGTAATTTGTCCACTATGATATCAGCGAACTCTTCCAACAGTTCCTGAATCTCATCTGGTAAGTCATCCACTCTTGTGCTGGTCAGAACAATCCTCGGCTTCCTGATCACACAGAATTGTGGATCTTCCTTCTTCTCCATCTCTGTGAGAAGTTCCTTCCCACTCATGAGAATTATTGTGTTTCTTACTTCCGGCTTCATTTCCTTATCTTTTATCGGAAGCAACCTGTGTGTCCTCCCATCCTTCTCTAAAGTATAGGTGTTCATCCTCCCATCATGAACCACATTCCTTCCATATTTCCATAGTCTACCCAGCAATAAATGACATACATCCATGGGAATGACATCACATAAGACCTTATCATTATATCCCCCTATCTTGAATTCAACTAAACATTGTTTAGTGACACTCACCTGATGTCCTTTCTGTAGCCATGAAACTTTGTATGGACTCGGGAGATCAGTTGTCTTCAGCTCTAATTTCTCCACCATCTCGGTTGAAACGAGGTTGTCGGTGCTACCACTGTCAACAATAACCTTGCATACCCAGTCCTTGGTTTTGCAGCCTGTTCTGAATAGTCTGGTCCTTTGAGATGAATCCTCCACCTCCTTCCCAGGTGTTAAGAGAACTTTTTGCATCATCAGCGACCTTCCGCCTTCGATGTCTTCATTCTCAACATCACGCCTCTGCGCTTCAGCGATGTGAGCTTCTCCACTCTCCTTCTTTTTCTCTGGACACTCAAATGACCCGTGTCCATTCTTCCCACATGTGAAACATGTGATAACGCCACCTTGGCCTCTTCCCCTACCTCTGGTATGAGGAAACGTGTTGGCATCAACATAATCTCCCTTTTTCTCTGTATGTTGTCCTCTTTGTTCAACATGTGGCCCTTTCTGTGAGGTTCCACCTCTCTCAACCTTACCCTGAGGTCTCTTCCATTCCTCCTTGGGCTTCTGGTATTTCTCTTGGACAACTGTCTTGCCTCTGGGATGAATTCTGCCTCGCCCTCTCTGGCTTTGCTTACGTCTCATCTTTTCCTCAGATTTCAACGCCATCTGATATGCATCCTCCATCGTTCTGACGGTTGTCATACTCATCTCATCATGGATATCGTATCTCAAGCCATTCATATATCTGGCAACTTTTTCATCATTGCTTTCCCGATGACCTGCTCTGATGTTGAGCTTGTAAAATTCCTCCGTATACTCCTTCACCGTCATCAACTTATGTCTCAGGTTCTACATTCTCCTGAACAGTGTGATCTGATAGTCCCTTGGGATGAATTTTGCCATCATCTTCGCAATCATTCAATCCCAGCTTTTGATCTTTTGCTTGCCTTTGGAACGTCTATCTGCCTGAAGTTCGTCCCACCATAATGCTGCGTGTCCCTTTAATTTGGTGATAGCATGGATGACCTTCTTATCCTCTTCGATATCCTCATAATCGAAGTAGGTATCAAGAGCTCTAATCCAATCTAGAATCTCTTCTACATCCAGACTTCCTTCATAAGTTGGAATGTCCATTTTTGTCTTTGAACTCATCGGGGCGATAGCTTTAATCAATCGCTCATTGGCTGCATCTTTGGCTGCAACTGCTCCTTGTTGTTCAGCTTCAGCTTCTCCTTTAGAGTCACTCATATCCCCAGTGTTTGTTGTGTGTCTCTGCGCTGCCTCCATATCTTCTAGTCTTGCTCGAAGATCTCTCATTTGCCTTTCCAGTTCTGGATTTCCTACTGGCCTGCCTCTTCTTCGCACATCCCTATCCTCTGGATCAGGCGATTGCCTTTCTCTTCTAGGAGGCATGGTGAATTCTTCTTTTCTCCCTGTCGCAGAAAACAAAGAGTTAATCCTGCTCTGATAAACGAGTCTAATACGCAACTTTCTTCCTCTTCCTCCCTCTGCCTGAAGTATACAAACAAAGACTAGCTCTGATACCACTCTGACGCAATCAGGGCATGCCACCCAGGCACGTCCTTGCACAGGACCTTCTTCTCCTCGTCCCGAAGAACTCGAAGGTTCTTATATCTCCCTATCGGAAGATCTGCACCCACAGAATGTATTCCTAGGTCTCCCTTCTTCCACCGGGAGATCCACTAAATCTCGTTGTTTTGCGAGTTCGTGACTTGAAACCCCCAAACTTTCCTTTCAAATCTTGCGATACCCGACCTGGCGATACGGGTATAGCTCCTTCCACATGCAACCCTGGGCTGGGCTTAATGTTAGTGCCTCTCGTGACTTCGCGACTTTGCAGCCTCGCGACCTTGCCGGTTGAACCGTCGAGGTTTCACACTCCTATCCCGCGAGTTCCCGAGATGAGAGATCCCACCTTATGCTCTACCACGCATCCCCACAAATATTGGCTCCTCGACACTTTACGACTCGACATCCACACAAGTCTTGACTCCTCGGCACTTCACGACTCGCGAATCCTTGGTGCCACCTATATTCCACTCGCGCTTTGTTATGGCCCACACTGCTCCAGCTGTCTGGATATCGCTATCTCACAACTTCGTGACCTCTGTGGCCAAACTCTTGGACATTTTCTTGCGAGGTCCCGAGACACGATCCCTTGCACAGATCCAATGGTCCTCCTGTGTCATGGATCCAACGGATATCCTTCTCTTGCTACTCGCAACTTCATGACTTGCAGTACCCAAATGTTGAACTCTCAACCTGTGAGCTTCCGAGTTTGCGAGATCTCTCGATCTCTTGACACATGTCCTCCTCAAATGGACGGCTACGAATCTCTCGCCACTTCACTCCTCACGAAACCAAAGGGTTTCCTTTTCTATCCTCCAACGTCCGAGTCAACAAGATGAGAATCTCCTGACACGCGTCCTCCTTAATGAATGACACTGATCTTATCGCGTCTCACGATCTCGCAGCTCTAGCTACACAACTTTTGGGTTTTTAATTCCTGAGTACCTGATACACGATATCACGTGTAGATATGACGGCTCCTGCAGCCTGAAATCGACGACTCTGCCTCTCCTGAACCTCAAAACCTTCGGACTCTTCTCACCATAACCTCCTTGCACCTCTGCAAGATGTGACGACCACCAAAATTTCACGAAATCTCCTCAGAAGATTTGGACCATTCGTTCTTCCCTGATTAATCCCCGAGATGAAAAAAGGGTATCTCTCCACGAGATTCCTTCGCCGCTTCGTCAACCTGCGATGTTTCTTCCTGACTTCAAATCACACTTGCTTACGCCAATCTTCAACGACTCAGAGGCCTATCCTTCCTGAGCTTTGCTAAAATGGCTTCAACCTCAACGAGGTCCTCTACATGCACACCTTGCGGCAAGCCTGCGAACACTTCAATTGTTTGAGCTTCCTTTGACTCTGCATATACCATAGCAACAGTCCTTCAATGCTTTGGCTCAGTTTCATGACTGATACTTCCTCCCCTAGCCTGTACACTCCTTGCACGGCTTCAACAACCCACTTCCACTTCTGAGTACTTGAGAACAAGAGTTTTCTCTCTGAGCCTTCTGTCAACGCACTCCTTGCAGGAATCCTTGCTCAAAGAGAGAAACAATTTAAACTTATTCTCTCCTCTCAGACTTCAGTTTAAACCCTGAAATCACATGCACAACATATACAAAGAAATGCATAACAAGAAAGCAAACATTCATGAGCACACCATCAATACATAGAGAAAACAACACAACCATGAATTTGAATCAAATCTTCCTTCTATTAATTCAAAAATGTATGTACATGGGTGTTCTTCATACAATATTCTTTGCTTTCTCTTCTCTTCTCTTGAATGCTTGATTACGTTACAATGCACAATGAGGGTGTCTATATCCGTTTTCCCTCTCGAACTCTAAACTATCAAATATACAATTAAAATCTATCTACCAGCATTAACTAAAGTAAATGTTGTCTATCTACCTAAGGACGAGAGCTTAAAGGCTCAAGGTCCATTACAATACAAGTGTGCCGTCTCTTAAATGGATCATTTAAGATTACGCAACAATTTCCAAAGTATTTTCAAAAATGTGTGCTGGCTTGTCCAGCTGTCTTCCGCTTGATGTGCTGGCTCGCTTGATTGTGCTGGCGATGCTTCTGCATCAACATGCCCTAAGTAGTTAATCCTCGATTGACAAAAAGAGCATTTGGATGACTTCCCATAGAATTTGTGCTCTCGTAGACACTCTAGTACCAAGCGCAAGTGCTTTTCATGCTCCTCCATTGTCCGAGAGTAGATCAAGATATCGTCAATGAATACTTGGACGAACTTGTCCAAGTACTCACGGAACACCCCGTTCATCAAACTCATAAATACCCCTGGGGCGTTTGTGAGTCCAAATGGTAAAACAATAAACTTGTAATGTCCAAATCTCATCTTAAGGGTGGTCTTAGGGATGTCATCCTCCTTGATCCGTAACTGGTGGTACCCCGATCGCAAATCGATCTTGGAGAACACTATCGCACCCTTCATTTGATCGAACAGATCATCAATTCTTGGTAAGGGATATTGATTCTTGATCGTAGCCTTGTTCAGTTGACGGTAGTCAATGCAGATCCTCCATGATCCGTCCTTCTTCCGAATGAAAATAACATGTGCACCCCATGATGACACACTAGGACGTATCAGTCCCAGGTCCAACAACTCCTTCAGTTGCATTTTCAACTCTTGCAACTCCGAGGTAGACATCCGATAAGGCGTTCTTGCTATCGGTTCGGTCCCCAGTTTCAAGTCTATGGTAAACTCCAATTCCCTTTCTGGTAGCATCCCCGGTAAGTCCTCTGGAAATACATCTGCAAACTCCTTCACCATCGGAAGGTGTTCTAGACCTTCCGCCAGTCCCTTTTTGTTTAGCGCAAGGATCGCATAAAGCTTGCACCCCTTGCGCATACTCTTCCGTAATTGTAAGGAAGAGACAAACCTCAGGGAAACTCCCTGGTTCCATCCTACAATCACACGTCTTTGTCCTTCGTCATCAACCAAGCTCAACCATTTCGTCTTACAGTTGAGTATCTCCTCATGTGATTCCAACCAATCCATACTGATCACGACATCATAAGATCCTAAGATCGTGACGTACAAGTTGACCCTCATGAAAAACTCTCCCAGGTTAAGGGCACAGCCCGTAACCTTTCTTCCAACCTTCTGTTTGTCTCCCGAAGCCATCTCTACGAAGCTAAACTCATCCTGTTCGACTGCCTTTACCTTAATCCTTTTTAGCATTGCACCAGAAATGAAACTCTCAGTAGCACCGGGATCTATCAAAACACTAAGGGTCTGGTCAGCGATGGTACCTGTCATCTCGAGCACAGTCGACTGATGCTCTACCTGGCGGTTATTCACCGCTGTATGAATCTGATGGGCCTTGCCCATATCTCCAACTGTAGTGGGTCTGGCTGATCCAAACACTCTGGTCCTCTCCATAGGACAGTCGTGCTGGTAGTGTGGTTCCTCACACGTCCAACACCCCTTCTTCGGCCCAGTAGTCCTGGCACCCAAAGTAGAAGATGACGACCCACAGGCCTGGAACCCAGGTCTGTTCTGCTGAACAGGCCTAAACTGCTGCTACTGCGGGCGACGCTACTGTTGATGTTGTGGTCCCCGATAAGGTGCCCACTGCTGAGGCGATAGTCGTTGGGGTGTAGTGAAAGTGGATCCTCTATGGAAGCCACGATACCCCGACGTATGTCTCGCTGGTGTCTGATGTTGCGATGTACCAGATGAACCCTGCCATGCTGGTCTCTCTAGAGTCCTTATCTGACCCTCACTGAGAAGCTCCTCATCTGCTATGAGGGCCTTTTGGACAGTGTCGTGCAAGTATTGAGGCATGAAGATCCTAACCTTTGCACGCAGGCTGTCGTTAAGGCCAAACATGAACCTGTTGACCTTGAGCTTCTCAGTGTTAAGGTGCGGAGCATACTGGAGCAGCTCCATAAAACATGCCTCATACTCGGGCACCGTACGACCTCCTTGTCATAATGCATTGAACTCATTGAGCTGACACTCAATGAATTCCTCTGAAAGGTACCTCTCTCAGAACCGTTCCTCGAATAGTTCCCATGACACGTCTTCAATGGCCATGTTCAGTTGTGGTAGGAGCGTCTTCCACCATAGAAGAGCCCTCCCCTTCAGTTGAAAGGCCACCATGCGGACCTTCATGTTGGAGGTATAATCGCGAAGTGCGAAGAACATCGCCATATTATCCAACCATGCCTCGACGGAGGCGCCATCCGGGGCACCAAAGAACTCGGGAAATTTAACCTTCTCAAGTTCACGGTGAATGCTACCTGTAACGGTCGATGCGCGCGGTGGAATCTCAGCAGGTGTCGATGCCCTGGCCTCATCTCTGTCCAATCGGTTGATCAGTGCCTTAGACATGCGCTGAAAAGACCTCATCATCCCGACCACGTCTCCAACTGCTATCTTCTCCTGTCCAAGAACTTGCTTGCCTCCCTCGTGGTTATACCCCTCAGGCATGGATGTTACTGGAGGCGTCACGCCTCCTCCCCTAGTACCCCGTCGTCTGCCTCCGCGGCATCCTCTAACCATGATTACCTGCACGCACATAAACAACTCGATCAACAATAGTATAATCAGATCAAATCATGTCACAAAAGCTGTAGAGAATCCCAAGTCGCGGGTCGAACCTGGCTTTGATAGCATATGTAACGATCCTCCTCGTTCTGACAACAACTCTGATAACCGGTGCAATTTTTATTTTTATTTTTTTAAGGTGTGTGCGCGCGTGTAAAAAGGAAACATACACACTTAACTCTACATCACCACCCGACGACGAACAAGATGCAACCATGATGATCACAACAAGAAGACCTAAGGCGCACAACAAGTAACTGCAAGCAATAAATGACATACTGGGTTATGTATAGTACAAACACAGAAGGAAGAATCCATAGTAGTAGATTTTACTATTTCTGCATAGGAAAGCAGGGCGTTTAATCTTCGTTCTCTGCTCCAGAGAGAGAGAATGTCAGATAGGCTCCTGGACGACTGCTCAGGCAGAAACTAGTAATCTCTATCAGGTGTGTCGCAAGAGTGGAAACCCTGCCTTTAAAGGGCCCAAGACTCTTGATATGGAACTAGATTCTTTACAAAGAAAATAATCACACACACAGACTTATATACGGAGCGACTAGCTGTATCAGATCGAAGAGTCTGATATCCTACCCCTGTGGGTTTGGACAGTTCCAATTTTAGTACAATCCCTGAAATTAACCCGACAACGAACAGACCAAGCAAAAAACGATGACCAACCACTACAACAATAGTCAAAAG
>SNQJ01S0173755.1:0-13294 GCA_010110895.2 Picea sitchensis | reverse complement strand
GGTGGTCCTTTTGACTATTGTTGTAGTGGTTGGTCATCGTTTTTTGCTTGGTCTGTTCGTTGTCGGGTTAATTTCAGGGATTGTACTAAAATTGGAACTGTCCAAACCCACAGGGGTAGGATATCAGACTCTTCGATCTGATAAAGCTAGTCGCTCCATATATAAGTCTGTGTGTGTGATTATTTTCTTTGTAAAGAATCCAGTTCCATATCAAGAGTCTCGGGCCCTTTAAAGGCAGGGTTTCCACTCTTGCGACACACCTGATAGAGATTACTAGTTTCTGCCTGAGCAGTCGTCCAGGAGCCTATCTGACATTCTCTCTCTCTGGAGCAGAGAACGAAGATTAAACGCCCTCTTTCCTATGCAGAAATAGTAAAATCTACTACTATGGATTCTTCCTTCTGTGTTTGTACTATACATAACCCAGTATGTCATTTATTGCTTGTAGTTACTTGTTGTGCGCCTTAGGTCTTCTTGTTGTGATCATCGTGGTTGCATCTTGTTAGTCGTGGGGTGGCGATGTAGAGTTAAGTGTGTATCTTTCATTTTTACACGTGCGCACACACCTTAAAAAATAAAAATAAAAAATTGCACCAGTTATCAGAGTTGTTATCATAAGGAGGAGGATCGTTACATATGTTATCAAAGCCAGGTTCGACCCGCGACTTGGGATTCTCTACAGCTTTTGTGACATGATTTTATCTGATTATACTGTTGTTGATCGAGTTGTTTATGTGTGTGCAGGTAATCATGGTTAGAGGATGCCGCGGAGGCAGACGACGGGGTACTAGGGGAGGAGGCGTGACGCCTCCAGTAGCATCCATGTCTGAGGGGCCTAACCCCGAGGGAGGCGAGCAGGTTCTTGGACAGGAGCAGATAGCAGTTGGAGACATGGTCGGGATGATGAGGTCTTTTCAGCGCATGTCTAAGGCACTGATCAACCGATTGGACAGAGATGAGGCCAGGGCATCGGCACCTGCTGAGATTCCACTGCGCGCATCGACCGTTACAGGTAGCATTCACCGTGAACTTGAGAAGGTTAAATTTCCCGAGTTCTTTGGTGCCCCGGATGGCACCTCCGTCGAGGCATGGTTGGAGAATATGGCGATGTTCTTCGCACTTCACGATTATACCTCCAACATGAAGGTCCGCATGGCGGCCTTTCAACTGAAGGGGAGGGCTCTTCTATGGTGGAAGACGCTCCTACCACAACTGAACATGGCCATTGAAGATGTGTCATGGGAACTATTCGAGGAACGGTTCTGAGAGAGGTACCTTTCAGAGGAATTCATTGAGTGTCAGCTCAATGAGTTCAATGCATTATGACAAGGAGGTCGTACAGTGCCCGAGTATGAGGCACGTTTTATGGAGCTGCTCCAGTATGCTCTGCACCTTAACACTGAGAAGCTCAATGTCAACAGGTTCATGTTTGGCCTTAATGACAGCCTGCGTGCAAAGGTTAGGATCTTCATGCCTCAATACTTGCATGACACTGTCCAAAAGGCCCTCATAGCAGATGAGGAGCTTCTCAGTGAGGGTCAGATCAGGACTCTAGAGAGACCAGCATGGCAGGGTTCATCTGGTACATCGCAACATCAGACACCAGTGAGACATACGTCGGGATATCGTGGCTTCCATAGAGGATCCACTTTCACTACACCCCAATGACTATCGCCTCAGCAGTGGGCACCATATCAGGGACCACAGCATCAGCAGTAGCGTCGCCCGCAGCAGCAGCAGTTTAGGCCTGTTCAGCAGAACAGACCTGGGTTCCAGCCTGTGGGCCGTCATCTTCTACTTTGGGTGCCAGGACTACTGGGCCGAAGAAGGGGTGTTGGACGTGTGAGAAGCCACACTACCAGCGCGACTGTCCTATGGAGAGGACCAGAGTGTTTGGATCAGCCAGACCCACTACAGTTGGAGATATGGGCAAGGCCCATCGGATTCATGCAGCGGTGAATAACCGCCAGGTAGAGCATCAGTCGATTGTGCTCGAGATGACAGGTACCATCGTTGACCAGACCCTTAGTGTTTTGATAGATCTCGGTGCTACTGAGAGTTTCATTTCTGGTGCAGTGCTAAAAAGGATTAAGGTAAAGGCAGTCGAACAGGATGTGTTTAGCTTCGTAGAGATGGCTTCGGGAGACAAACAGAAGGTTGGAAGAAAGGTTACAGGCTTTGCCCTTAACCTGGGAGAGTTTTTCACGAGGGTCAACTTGTACGTCATGATCTTAGGATCTTATGACGTCGTGATCAGTATGGATTGGTTGGAATCACATGAGGCGATACTCAACTGTAAGATGAAACTGTTGAGCTTGGTTGATGACGAAGGACAAAGACGTGTGATTGTAGGATAGAACCAGGGAGTTTCCCTGAGGTTTGTCTCTTCCTTACAATTACGGAAGAGTATGCGCAAGGGGTGCAAGCTTTATGTGATCCTTGCACTAAACAAAAAGGGACTGGCGGAAGGTCTAGAACACCTTCCGATGGTGAAGGAGTTTTCAGACGTATTTCCAGAGGACTTACCAGGGATGCTGCCAGAAAGGGAATTGGAGTTTACCATAGACCTGAAACTGGCGACCGAACCGATAGAAAGAACACCTTATCGGATGTCAACCTCGGAGTTGCAAGAGTTGAAAATGCAACTGAAGGAGTTGTTGGATCTGGGACTGATACGTCCTAGTGTGTCATCATGGGGTGCACCTGTTATTTTCATTCGAAAGAAGGACGGATCATGGAGGCTCTGCATTGACTGTCGTCAACTGAACAAGGCTACGATCAAGAATAAATATCCCTTACCAAGAATTGATGATCTGTTTGATCAAATGAAGGGTGCGATAGTGTTCTCCAAGATCGATTTGCGATCGGGGTACCACCAGTTACGGATCAAGGAGGATGACATCCCTAAGACCACCTTTAAGACGAGATTTGGACATTACAAGTTTATTGTTTTACCATTTGGACTGACAAATTCCCCAGGGGTATTTATGAGTTTGATGAACGGGGTGTTCCGTGAGTACTTGGACAAGTTCGTCCAAGTATTCATTGACGATATCTTGATCTACTCTCGGACAACGGAGGAGCATGAAAAGCACTTGCGCTTGGTACTAGAGTGTCTACGAGAGCACAAATTCTATGGGAAGTCATCCAAATGCTCTTTTTGTCAATCGAGGATTAACTACTTAGGGCATGTTGATGCAGGAGCATCGCCAGCACAATCAAGCGAGCCAGCACATCCAGCGGAAGACAGCTGGACAAGCCAACACACATTTTTGAAATACTTTGGAAATTGTTGCGTAATCTTAAATGATCCATTTAAGAGACGACACACTTGTATTGTAATGGACCTTGAGCCTTTAAGCTCTCGTCCTTAGGTAGATAGACGACATTTACTTTAGTTAATGCTGGTAGATAGATTTTAATTGTAGATTTGATAGTTTAGAGTTCGAGAGGGAAAATGGATATAGACACCCTCATTGTGCATTGTAACGTAATCAAGAATTCAAGAGAAGAGAAGAGAAAGCAAATAATATTGTATGAAGAACACCCATGTACATACATTTTTGAATTAATAGAAGGAAGATTTGATTCAAATTCATGGTTGTGTTGTTTTCTCTGTGTATTGATGGTGTGCTCATGAATGTTTGCTTTCTTGTTATGCATTTCTTTGTATATGTTGTGCATGTGATTTCAGGGTTTAAAATGAAGTCTGAGAGGAGAGAATAAGTTTAAATTGTTTCTCTCTTTGAGCAAGGATTCCTGCAAGGAGTGCGTTGACAGAAGGCTCAGAGAGAAAACTCTTGTTCTCAAGTACTCAGAAGTGGAAGTGGGTTGTTGAAGCCGTGCAAGGAGTGTACAGGCTAGGGGAGGAAGTATCAGTCATGAAACTGAGCCAAAGCATTGAAGGACTGTTGCTATGGTATATGCAGAGTCAAAGGAAGCTCGAACAGTTGAAGTGTTCACAGGCTTGCCGCAAGGTGTGCATGCAGAGGACCTCGTTGAGGTTGAATCCATTTTATCAAAGCTCAGGAAGGATAGGCCTCTGAGACGTTGAATATCGGCATAAGAAAGTGTGATTTGAAGTCGGGAAGAAACGTCGCAGGTTGACGAAGTGGCGAAGGAATCTCGTGGAGAGATACCCTTTTTTCATCTCGGGGATTAATCAGGGAAGAACGAACGGTCCAAATATTCTGAGGAGATTTCGTGAAATTTTGGGGGTCGTCAGATCTTGCAGAGGTGCAAGGAGGTTACGGTGAGAAGAGTCCGAAGGTTTTGAGGTTCAAGAGAGGCAGAGTCGTCGATTTCAGGGCCGCAGGAGCCGTCAGATCTACACGTGATATCGTGTATCAGGTACTTAGGAGTTGAAAACCCAAAAGTTGTGTAGCTAGAGCTGCGAGATCGTGAGACGTGATAAGATCAGTGTCATTCATTAAGGAGGACGCATGTCAGGAGATTCTCATCTTGCTGACTCGGACGTTGGAGGATAGAAAAGGAAACCCTTTGGTTTCGCGAGGAGTGAAGCGGCGAGAGATTCGTAGCCGTCCATCTGAGGAGGACATGTGTCAAGAGATCGAGAGATCTCGCAAACTTGGAAGCTCACAGGTTGAGAGTTCAAAATTTGGGTACTGCAAGTCATGAAGTCGCGAGTAGCAAGAGAAGGATATTCGTTGGATCCATGACACAGGAGGACCGTTGGATATGTGCAAGGGATCGTGTCTCGGGACCTCGCAAGAAAAGGTCCAAGAGTTTGGCCACAGAGGTCACGAAGTTGTGAGATAGCGATATCCAGACAGCTGGAGCAGTGTGGGCCATAACAGAGCGCGAGTGGAATATAGGTGGCACCAAGGATTCGCGAGTCGTGAAGTGCCGAGGAGTCGAGACTCGTGTGGATGTCGATTCGTAAAGTGTCGAGGAGCGGATATTTGTGGGGATGCGTGGCAGAGCATAAGGTGGGATCTCGCATCTCGGGAACTCGCGGGATAAGAGTGTGAAACCTCGACGGTTCAACCGGCAAGGTCGCGAGGCTGCAAAGTCGCGAAGTCGCGAGAGGCGCTAACATTAAGCCCAACCCAGGGTTGCATGTGGAAGGAGCTATACCCGTATCGCCAAGTCGGGTATCGCAATATTTGAAAGGAAAGTTTGGGGGTTTCAAGTCACGAACTCGCGAAACAACGAGATTTAGTGGATCTCCCGGTGGAAGAAGGGAGACCTAGGAATAGATTCTGTGGGTGCAGATCTTTCGATAGGGATATAGAAGAACCTTCGAGTTCTTCGGGACGAGGAGAAGAAGGTCCTGTGCAAGGACGTGCCTGGGTGGTGTGCCCTGATTGCGTCAGAGTGGTATCAGAGCTAGTCTTTTGTTTGTATACTTCAGGCAGAGGGAGGAAGAGGAAGAAAGCTGCGTATTAGACTCTTTTATCAGAGCAGGATTAACTCTTTGTTTTCTACGACAGGGAGAAAAGAAGAATTCACCATGCCGCCTAGAAGAGAAAGGAAATCGCCTGATCCAGAGGATAGGGATGTGCGAAGAAGAGGCAGGCCAGTAGGAAATCCAGAACTGGAAAGGCAAATGAGAGATCTTTGAGCAAGACTAGAAGATATGGAGGCAGCGCAGAGACACACAGCAAACGCTGGGGATATGAGTGACTCTGAAGGAGAAGCTGAAGCTGAACAACAAGGAGAAGTTGCAGCCAAAGATGCAACCAATGAGCGATTGATTAAAGCTATCGCCCTGATGAGTTCAAAGACAAAAATGGACATTCCAACTTATGAAGGAAGTCTGGATGCAGAAGAGATTCTAGATTGGATTAGAGCTCTTGATACCTACTTCGATTATGAGGATATCGAAGAGGATAAGAAGGTCAGCCATGCTATCACCAAATTAAAGGGACACGCAGCATTATGGTGGGACGAACTTCAGGCAGATAGACGTTCCAAAGGCAAGAAAAATATCAAAAGCTGGGATTGAATGATTGCGAAGATGAAGGCAAAATTCATCCCAAGGGACTATCAGATCACACTATTCAGGAGAATGCAGAACCTGAGACATAATTTGATGACGGTGAAGGAGTATACGGAGGAATTTTACAAGCTCAACATCAGAGTAGGTCATCGGGAAAGCAATGATGAAAAAGTTGCCAGATATATGAATGGCTTGATATACGATATCCATGATGAGATGAGTATGACAACCGTCAGAACGATGGAGGATGCATATCAGATGGCGTTGAAAGCTGAGGAAAAGATGAGCCGTAAGCAAAGCCAGAGAGGGCGAGGCAGAAGTCAGCCCAGAGGCAAGACAGTTGTCCAGGAGAAATACCAGAAGCCCAAGGAGGAATGGAAGAGACCTCAGGGTAAGGTTGAGAGAGGTGGAACCTCACAGAAAGGGCCACATGTTGAACAGAGAGGACAACATACAGAGAAAAAGGGAGATTATGCTGATTCCAACACGTTTCCTCGTACCAGAGGTAGGGGAAGAGGCCGAGGTGGCGTTATCACATGTTTCACATGTGGGAAGAATGGACACAGGTCATTTGAGTGTCCAGAGAAAAAGAAGGAGAGTGGAGAATCTCACATCACTGAAGCGCAGAGGCATGATGTTGATAATGAAGACATCGAAGGCGGAAGGTCGTTGATGATGCGAAAAGTTCTCTTAACACCTGGGAAGGAGGTGGAGGATTCAACTCAAAGGACCAAACTATTCAGAACAGGCTGCAAAACCAAGGACTGGGTATGCAAGGTTATTGTTGACAGTGGTAGCATCGACAACCTCGTTTCAACCGAGATGGTGGAGAAATTAGAGCTGGAGACAACTGATCACCCGAGTCCATACAAAGTTTCATGGCTACAGAAAGGACATCAGGTGAGTGTCACTAAACAATGTTTAGTTGAATTCAAGATAGGGGGATATAATGATAAGGTCTTATGTGATGTCATTCCCATGATGTATGTCATTTATTGTTGGGTAGACCATGGAAATATGACAGGAATGTGGTTCATGATGGGAGGATGAACACCTATACTNCACTAAACAATGTTTAGTTGAATTCAAGATAGGGGGATATAATGATAAGGTCTTATGTGATGTCATTCCCATGGATGTATGTCATTTATTACTGGGTAGACCATGGAAATATGGCAGGAATGTGGTTCATGATGGGAGGATGAACACCTATACTTTAGAGAAGGATGGGAGGACACACAGGTTGCTTCCGATAAAAGATAAGGAAATGAAGCCAAAAGTAAGAAACACAATAATTCTCATGAGTGGGAAGGAACTTCTCACAGAGATGGAGAAGAAGGAAGATCCACAATTCTATGTGGTCAGGAAGCCGAGGATTGTTCTGACCAGCACAAGAGTGGATGACTTACCAGATGAGATTCAGGAACTGTTGGAAGAGTTCGCTAATATCATAGTGGAAAAATTACCTCATTCGTTGCCACCGATGAGAAGTGTAATTCACCACATAGACCTCATACCAGGAGCGAATTTACCAAACAAATCCGCGTACAGGTTGACACCACAGGAGAATGAGGAGGTCAAAAGGCAGGTACAGGAGTTGCTGGATAAAGGACTGGTCAGGGAGAGTCTAAGTCTGTGTGTCGTTCCGACAGTGCTTAGTACAAAGAAAGATGGAGGATGGAGAATGTGTACCGACTCAAGAGCGATCAACAAAATTACCATTAGGTACAGGTTTCCACTGTTGAGAATGGATGATCTGATGGATTGCCTGAGTGGGGCAAATTATTTTTCAAAAATAGATTTGAAAAGCGGATATCACCAGATTCGCATGAGGGAAGGCGATGAGTGGAAAACAACATTCAAGACGAACGAAGGTTTGTATGAATGGTTATTTATGCCGTTTGTCTTGACGAATGCGCCAAGTACCTTTATGAGGCTGATGAACGAAGTCTTGAAAGAGTTCATCGGGAAATTTGTTGTCGTATACCTGGATGATATACTGATTTTCAACAAGACAAAGGTTGAACACTTGAAACATTTGGCCATTGTAATGAGGAAGCTACAGCAAGAGAAGTTGTTGATTAATATGAAGAAGTCCTCATTTATGAAGACAGAGCTCATTTATTTGGGTTTTGTCATTTCGACAAATGAATTAAAAATGGATCCAAGTAAGGTGGAAGTGATTGAGAATTGGCCATCACCTAGAAATGTTTTTGAGGTGAGAAGTTTCCATGGACTGGCTAGTTTCTACCGAAAATTCATCAGGAATTTCAATGGAATTAGCGCAATGATGATAGACACAGTGAAGAAGCAACATAAGTATTTTCATTGGACAGCAGAGGCTGAGAAAAGCTTCAATCTGTTGAAGCGGAAGATCACAGAGCAACCAATTCTGGTGTTGCCAGACTTTCAGAAAACATTTCAGGTGAAATGTGATGCAAGTAGCTTTGCCATAGGAGCAGTCTTGAGTCAGGAAGACAGACTAGTTGCATATTTCAGTGAGGATATGGATGAAGAAAAGCTAAAATACTCCACGTATGATAAGGAATTTTATTCTATCATATAGGCATTGAAGAAGTGGAGGCATTAATTGATCCCAAAAGAATTTGTATTGTACAACGATAATCATGCATTGCAGTTTGTGAGTCAACAGGAGAAGTTGAATCAGAAACATGCAAAATGGGTAGAGTATATGCAGAATTTCACGTTTGTAATTAAACACATTTCAGGTACTACTAACAAAGTGGCTGATGCTTTGAGTAGGAAATGTTTGTTGCTGCAGGAGTTCTGAGTCAAAACATTGGGTTTTGAAAACTTGAGGGACATGTATGTAGGTGACACAGATTTCGAAGAAGCGTATGAGGCAGCTGAGAATCTAGTTCTTAGAGACAGAAGCCCCTGGATAGATTATATGATCTAGGAGGGATTGTTTTTCAGAGGAAATCAACTGTGTATTTTGAATTGCTCCATGAGGGAGAACTTGTTGAAAGAAAAACACAGTGGTGGATTGGCAGGACACTTTGGCCATGAAAAAACGTTCGCGAAGCTAAGCGAATCATATTTTTGGCCAGGCATGCGAGCAGAGGTCAAGAGATTTGTTGACAGATGCATAATTTTCCAACTTGCGAAGGGGAGAAAGCAGAATGCAGGTTTTTATCAGCCATTTCCCACACCAGAGAGACCATGGGAAGCGATAAGCATGGATTTTGTATTGGGTTTACCGAGGACGCAGAGAAGAGTTGATTCCATCTTTGTGGTGGTGGACAGTTTTTCAAAGATGGCACATTTTATCCCATGCCAGAAGACCAGCGATGTGACTCACATCACAAATTTGTTTTTCAAGGAGGTCATTCGACTCCATGGATTGCCGAAAAGTATAGTTTCGGAAAGGGACACAAAATTCATAGGGAATTTTTGGAGGACCTTATGGAAGAATCTAGGAACTAACTTGGCATTTAGTTCAGCTTATGATCCACAGACAGATGGACAGACGGAAGTAATCAACAGGAGTCTTGGAGATTTATTAAGAAGCCTGGTGACAGAGCACCATAGTAGTTGGGACAATGTGTTGCCACATGCAGAGTTTGCATACAGTGACTCAGTGAACAGAATCACAGGTAAAAGTCCATTTGAAATCATATATGGCAGGCAACCGAGAGGAGTATATGAAATAATGGATTCAGAGCAGGTAATGACTAAGAGCGCAAGAACTGAAGAATTCGCAGAGGCGATGAAGGATCTTCACAGCAAGGTGAAGCAATGACTGATTAATTCAAATCAGGAGTACAAATGCAGAGGAGATCATCATCGGAGACAACTTCAGTTCGAAGTTGGTTATCTAGTTCTGGAACATCTGAGGAAGGAAAGGTTCCCTAGGGGAACATACAATAAGTTGAAAATGAAGAAAATTGTGCCATGCAGGGTCCTGAAGAAATTTGGAGAGAACGCTTATGAGATTAAGTTGTCGGATGGCATCAGAATATCTCTGACGTTCAATGTTTCAGACTTATACCCATATAAGGTTGAGGAAGCAGGAGCTGGAAGTGATGAGCAACCAGAAATCCAGTGGAAGAAGGAGATGTCGATTTCAGAGAAGCCATAGATGGAGCGCATACTGGACAAGAGAGTGGGTAAGAGGACCAGGCGAAAGGAATACTTAGAGTATCTGGTCAAGTGGAAGAACCATCCAGTGGAATATGCCAGCTGGGAGATAGAAGCAGTCATACAAAAGCATGGACGCACCGTGTGGGAGCTCATGGACAGGAGCCCATGAAATTTTTCAAGCCAGGGAGTATGATGCAGGAGCAACGCCAGCACAATCAAGCGAGCCAGCACATCAAGCGGAAGACAGCTGGACAAGCCAACACACATTTTTGAAAATACTTTGGAAATTGTTGCGTAATCTTAAATGATCCATTTAAGATACGACACACTTGTATTGTAATGGACCTTGAGCCTTTAAGCTCTCGTCCTTAGGTAGATAGACGACATTTACTTTAGTTAATGCTGGTAGATAGATTTTAATTGTAGATTTGATAGTTTAGAGTTCGAGAGGGAAAACGGATATAGCCACCCTCATTGTGCATTGTAACGTAATCAAGCATTCAAGAGAAGAGAAGAGCAAGCATAGAATACAGTATGAAGAACACCCATGTACATGCATTTTTGAATTAATAGAAGGAAGCTTTGATTCAAATTCATGGTTGTTTTTTTTTCTCAGTGTATTGATGGTGTGCTCATGAATGTTTGCTTTCTTGTTATGCATTACTTTGTATATGTTGTGCATGTGATTTCAGGGTTTAAACTGAAGTCTGAGAGGAGAGAATAAGTTTAAATTGTTTCTCTCTTTGAGCAAGGATTCCTGCAAGGAGTGTAGTTGAAGTCGTCCGCAAGGAGTGCGTTGATAGAAGGCTCAGAGAGAAAACTCTTGTTCTCAAGTACTCAGGAGTGGAAGTGGGTTGTTGAAGCTGTGCAAAGAGTGCGCAAGCTAGGGGAGGAAGTCTCAGTCATGAAACTAAGCTGAAGCATTGAAGGACTGCTTCTATGGTATATGCAGAGTCAAAGGAAGCTCGAACAATTGAAGTGTTTGCAGGCTTGCAGCAAGGTGTGCGTGCAGAGGACCTCATTGAGGTTGAAGCCATTTTAGCAAAGCTCAGGAAGGATAGGCCTCTCAGTTGTTGAAGATCAACGTAAGCAAGTGTGATTTGAAGTTGGGAAGAAACGTCGCAGGTTGACGAAGCGGTGAAGGAATCTCATGGAGAGATACCCTTTTTTCGTCTCTGGGATTAATAAGGGAAGAATGGACGGTTGAAATCTTATGAGGAGATTTCGCAAAATTCTGTGGTCGTCAGATCTTGCAGAGGTGCAAGGAGGTTACGGCGAGAAGAGTCTGAAGGTTTCGAGGTTCAGGAGAGGCAGATCCGTCGATTTCAGGGCCGCAGGAGCCGTCAGATCTACACGTGATATCGTGTATCGGGTACTCGGGAGTTGAAAACCCGAAATTTGTGTAGCTAGAGCTGCGAGATCGCAAGACGCGATAAGATCAGTGTCGTTCATTAAGGAGGACCCGTGTCAGGAGATTCTCATCTCGCTGACTCAGACGTTGGAGGATAGAAAAGGAAACCCTTTGGTTTCACGAGGAGCGAAGCAGTGAGAGATTCGTAGCCATCCATCTAAGGAGGACAGGTGTCGAGAGATCGAGATATCTCGCAAACTCGGAAGCTCGCAGGTTAAGAGTTCAACATTTGGGTACTCCAAGTCACGAAGTCGTGAGTAGCGAGAGAAGGATAGCCATTGGATCCGTGACACAGGAGGACCGTTGGATCTGTGCGAGGGATCGTGTCTAGAGACCTCGCAAGAAAAGGTCCAAGAGTCTGGCCATAGAGGTCGTGAAGTTGCGAGATAGCGATATCCTGAAAGCTGGAGCAGTGTGGGAAATAACGGAGCACGAGTGGAATACAGGTGGCACCAAGGATTCACGAGTTGTGAAGTGCCGAGGAACCGACACTCATGTGGACATCGAGTTGTAAAGTGTCGAGGAGCCGAGATTTGTGGGGACGCGTGGCAGAGCATAAGGTGGGATCTCGCATCTCAGGAACTCGCGGGATAGTAGTGTGAAACCTCGACGGTTCAACTGGCGAGGTTGCGAGGCTGCGAAGTTGCGAAGTCACGAGAGGCACTAACATTAAGCCCAACCCATGATTGCATGTGGAAGGAGCTATACCTGTATCGCCAAGTCGGGTATCGAAATATTTGAAAGGAAATTTTGGGGGTTTCAAGTCACGAACTCGCGAAACAATGAGATTTAGTGGATCTTCCAGTGGAAGAAGGGAGACCTCGGAATAGATTCTGTGGGTGTAGATCTTCCGATAGGAAGATAGAAGAACCTTCGAGTTCTTCGGGCCGAGGAGAAGAAGGTCCTATGAAAGGACGTGCCTGGGTGGCGCGCCCCAGTTGCGTCACATGTCATCTCCGGTGAAGGCATCGTCGTGGATCCAACAAAGGTTGAGGCTATTATGGAATGGCCTGCGCCAATGAATGTCACTGAAGTGCATAGTTTTATGGGTTTAGTAGGATACTATCGACGGTTTGGCGAGGGATTTTCGAAGATGGCAAATCCAGTCATGGAATTGTAGAAGAAAAACAAGAAGTTTGTTTGGACCGAGAAATGCGCGGAAGAATTTCGAAGGCTGAAATAGTTGTTGACCACAACGCCAATACTAAAGGTCCTTGACATGGATGCAGACTTCTTGGTATGCATTGACGCATCTAAGGAAGGTTTAGGCGGAGTCTTGATGCAAGACAGACGAGTGATTGCTTACATTTCGAGGAAATTGAGAAGGCATAAGGAGAACTACGCGATGCATGATTTGGAGTTATTATCTATCGTATATGCCTTGAAGGTTTGGAGACACTACCTTGTTGGACGAAAATTTGAATTAAAGACTGATCATTGTGGGCTGCAACACATTTTCACGCAAAGCAACCTAAACGCGCAACAATGGCGTTGGTCGGAATTTCTTAGCGAGTACGACTCTGAGATTACTTACATAAAGGGAATAGTGAATCAAGTGGTTGATGCTTTGACTCGGAGACCACGCATCTTTTCAGTGATGCCTCTTCAGATGAATCTACGTGAGAAAATTCTCACTTTACAGCGTGACGACGAATGGTACAAGGAGGTCGAGGGTTTTATCAGACAAAACACAATGATGGTACCACGATATGAGGGATTTTCTTTTGATAGCGATGGGTTATTGAGGTTTAGAGGTCGGATATATGTACCACCAAACAACGAGTTGAGGATGTTGATCCTCAGCGAGGCTCATATAG
>SNQJ01S0173754.1:0-10138 GCA_010110895.2 Picea sitchensis | reverse complement strand
GTGATTGAGATCATAGGGGATAAAGACCCTTACCCTGCACTACTTGGGATTGATTGGGCATATGAAAACTATGCAGTAATCGACCTAAAGAAAGGCACCATGACATTTGAAGAAGAAGGGATCAAGGTTGTTCAACCCTTGGATCCGCATGTAGGTCCTAGATGTATATATCCAACAAACAATAATATGGAGGGAGAAGACTTGGATCAATTATACACTATAACAACAGGAACAAGAGAAGATTACATAAATCCTATTGCTAATGGATTGGTAAGTTGGAGGAGTATACATTCAATGGACGAAGATTCATAACTGACATTTGACAGTTGGTAGCAAGGCTCATACGAAAGATTCTCAAGGATATGCACAATTGTCAGGGAAACCAGATGGGTTGGGACCGAGGTCGGAGAACACCCAGGATATGATGGTACCTCAGAACTTGACAGTTTTCTACTCAGCATGGAAGAAAAAGTAGTATAGGATCAAAGGATCTCAGTACTAGACTTAGCCCTCCAAGATACCCCTGCCAGATGGTGGGCCAATAAAAAAACCTTACTTAGAAATTGGGACAATGTGAAGCAAGCTATCAAGTATAGGTTTCAGAATAAGGAGAAGCCAGAATCAGATATGCAGACAGATTTCCAAGTTGTGCAACTATTCAACGTAGAATCTGATCCTAAAACACATATTGAACAATGCGTGACACAATGGCAAGTTGCAGAAATACCTTCTCACTTTTGGGTTTAGGTATTTACCCACTCACTAGGTCCAATCCCGAAAGCTTGGTTCCTACATGAAGAAACCAGAGGACATACCAATGACTGGAAAAAGTTGGAAGATCACTTTTCCAAGGACTTCTCATTTACAATTAAGTACCCTGATCTTGAAGTAGTCCTGCAAAGAATTAAAGAATTTCTTTTTACAGACAATAGTAATCAGAAATCAAACCCAGTGGTATGTGCAAAAAATAGCCTAGAAATTTAGACTAATCTTCACCTAACCTTAGACAAGAAGCCTATAGAATGTTATAAAATTTCCAAGGATTCAGAAATCCCAGATCATTTAGAGGAATTGAGAAACCTAGCCATTAAAGAGACGTAAGGGAACATAGAAATACATAACATCATACCCAGTCAGACTGATAGTTCTTATAACTATCCATTAAAGTTGCGCAAAGTCAATATAGGGACCACATAGAAACCTAAGATAGCTATGGTGGGAGACTACTGGGATGAGAAAAATAGTCAAGAAATACAGATTTTGTTGCAGGAATATGAGGATTTGTTCCCAAAGACCTTTTCAGAGTTAAAGGGGATCAAAGGAGTTATGGGAGAAATGAAAATCGAATTAAAACAAGAATCCTCGTGGGTAAGTCATCAGGATGAGATGAATTACCACTTCAACTAGTTTGATCTCTACAGGCATTTGAGAAGTGGGCGGTTGACGTCATAGGGCTGATCAACCCCACAACTAAACATTCAAAGGCTAGATACATTATTAACACAACTGACTACCTTACATGTTGGGCGAAGGCAACAATTGTTCAGGACTGCTCGACTGATACTGCTATTAGGTTCATTTTTGAGAATATTATCACTCGATTTGGATGTCCTAGGAGTCTAACCCGTGATCAGGGAGATCATTTTATTAGTAGCACTATAACAAAGCTTACAATAGAGTTCTTGATCCAACATCACAAAATCAACTCCTACAACCCGCAAGCCAATGGAACAGTAGAAGCATTCAACAAGATTCTAGAGACAGGATTAACAAACGTTTGTTGCACAAACCGAGAGAGTTACAAAAATACTATGGGCTTACAGGACAACCACAAAGAAACTCCACAGGTACATTCCTTTTCAGCTAGTTTATCAAAAAGAGGTTGTGGTGCTTGCAAAATTCATCACTCTGAGTTTGCACATTGCAAAGAGCACCGATATGTCAGAGGAAGAATCAGTTGCATATATACTCTTGGAGTTACAGGAACTCGAAGAGACCAGGTTTTTAGCATACTTCCATCAGTCGATTGAGAAAGCAAGGAAAAAATATTGGCACGACAAACACATTAAGACTAAACTATTTGTGTAAGGAGACAAGGTTATACTCTATGACAGTCAGTATCAGAAGCATCCTGGCAAGTTGGGAATGCATTGGTTGGGACCACTTATATTTGCGGAGATCCGACCTTCAGGAGAAGCCAGACTTGCGCAACTGGATGGTATGCTGTGGCTAGGATGGGTTAATGGCGCTCGTCTGAAACCCTATATGTCTCAGAACTGAGCTAAAAGGACTATTTCTCTAGTCCGAAGGAGCATGTATAGTAGTTAGATTTGAGTTTTATGCAATTTTTGTAAATTCAGTTAATAAAGTCAACGTGTGAAGTGTTGAGCCGCGACACGCAGTTCATTTCCTTTTCTGTTTAAGTGTTGTTTGATGTAGAACTGCTTACTCAACATAGCAGGATCATAAGCGTAACAAACACATTCATGATAGTCATTAATATGACGGGGACCCCTTTGTGGTCGGAGGGAGAACGAATCCTAATGCAATCTGAGTCCATGTGCCACACGAAACCAGTGTAGTTACAACCTTTATTACCATTATGATACCCCGTCTAAATTCAGTCAAACCATAAAGCTGCGATACACGAAGATGCCATCGGTATTCGCGTCGGGATTCTCATTCGTCAAACGTAAAGGCCTGAAATCGACCACGTACTTGTCCAACTTGCACAGTAAATTCCAGAATTTCCCAAAAGGATTTACCCCATTAACCCGTCCCATCGGATAACTTAGATCCAAGTTGTGTCCATATGGTCACGATGAACAACAATTATTACTGAAATTGCCAGCTAAGCCCAAGTATAAATCTCAGAGAACTCGCCATATAACGCATTGTTTTCAAAGAACTTAGCAATTTCCGAATTTTGTAGAGCGAGCAAGCCTATGCGATCCTGAAACCCATAGTTGTGACCACCAAATCCTTGTTTCAAATTAGAATTGGATCATATCCATAATCCACAATGCCGAGAGATATAGGAAACCAAGGCATCATGTCCAAAGATGTAGTCCCAGATGATCCCTACGACTCCCGAGTCGAGGTCATGGGTGATTTAAAGGGGAAGGTGGAGCAGGTCAAGCTCCTTGATCTTGACTTAAAAAACCCAGTCTTGTTCCCCAAGATGAACATATACGTCTTCTAGAGTATCGCTCCAGACGCGTTGGGAGGCATGGAGTTCGTGCCAAGGCCTGAATTTATCAACCTATTCAACTCGACTATAATGAACCTCAGAGACCTACCAGTGTTCGTTACCACAAGTGATGTTGCGCGGTGCACCAAATTCCTGATCAACAGGGTGCACGATCGAAGTCTCTGGTTGGATAGGCGGTATCCAATCCATGCAGAAGACATCCATCAACTTACTGGACTGTCCCTCGAGGGCGAAGACGTGTCTAAAGGATTCCGGGGTCCCAGTAAGCACGAAAAGAAGAAAGGGGAACCCAACCTTTATGAAAGGTTCCACAATCAGAGGGGGGGGGGAACAAGTAAAATTGACCCCATACTACCAGAGACAGTTAGGACTGACTACTACATCATATCCAACAAGGTTATGAGGTCATATTACAAGGGATAATGCACACTGGATGCATTGTGAGTAGCGGATTTTTGCACCAATGGCGCTGTATTCAATTGGTACAGTTACCTGTTGGAGGAACTACTCGTGGCTTGTGAGGAAGCCCAAGAGAAGGGAGGCACCTTCACGTATGTATACCTGTTAATGGCGTTCACAATGCTAAAGTGGAAGCCACCCGCTGGAAGACCGTTGGCGCTAGAAGATAAGGGGAGCCTTGTGAAGATGTTTGAGCCTTGGCATTCTAGGGCGTACTCGGAGAACACGACCTTCAACAACACTACGTTCTCCAAGTGGTATAATGGGCTGATCGACGCAACACAGAGGTTGCGCATTTCACAGGAGTTCCTCAACTGCAACATGAGGAACATAGCTTTTAGCATGAACCAACAACATATGTTTGTACGACCAAGGCATGCTAACATGTTGGATTTCCATTCGAGGATGCTTCTATTCTATCTAGATGAGGAGGCCTTTGAAAAAGAGGTAATGTCGTGGCCGAGAGTTAAACGAAACCCACACAAGTCGGGAATGCACTACATTTTGCTTTCCAAGCTGTTGAAGAAGAAAGGAAAAGAAGCAGGGGTAGGACCGAGCTCAGGCTCAGAGCTGCAGAAGAAAGAAGCTCTGACACAGTTGAAATTTGAAGAGGAGGAGGAGACGCAACCCTTAGAGCGAAAGAATATGACGTTGCTGATATTCCCACAACTTCCAGAGAAAGCCATGTTGATAGGTAAGGATTTCAATGAGATCCCGAGTGTTGCATTCATCACAGAACCAGTGGCGAAGAAGTTCAGAACCGGGGTCTCGCCGAGTAAAGTTCTAAACCCCCAACCCCTTTCATCCACCATCCCCCGTACTTGATTAGTGGTCAGAGCAACCCCAGTCATCGATATTCAGGACAACCTTGAGCCTGACACCCTTCCATCCACCATCATCACTGATCACCCTCCATCACCACCAAAACCCCATTCGCCACCCCCATAAACCACTAGTCCACCCGAAACCACTGATCCAGAGCCGATGCAGCTCAATCCCCTAGTACAACCAGAGTGAGAACTACCAAAAACAAGACTAGAAGTACCATAGTAGATATTAGAAGTTTCTGGTCCAAATCCAGAAGTACCAGACCAGAGACTACAACTGACTGGTCCGAACCTGGATGCCCAGGACCAACAAATTGTGCCTTTTGTCCAGAAAAAGGACACTCAAACGGTGGAGGAGATGCAAGCTCAAAATCCCCAGCACATGTCCTCAACGACCAAGGTTGAGGGTGGCCAGAGAAGCACAACTCCGGAAGTAGATGAAAGTAAAGAGAAGGAGCTACCAACGGTTCAAAAGGAACCAGAGTCAACCTCCGGGCAGAGTGTGACATCCGCGTAGGAATAGATGGAGCTGGTTCTCCAAAACCCTCAGCAATGCACAAACTTTCTGTAGTCTACCTATCCAGAACAAAGTTTCTGGCACTCCTACCACCAACGTTAAGGTTGATGCTTGCGCCAGGACCATTGACAAGAGAGGAGGAGGTAGATACTCCTTCAGAACACTCAACGACCAGTGGACTTCCACTGCAGACTTGAGAACCTACGGACGTAACATCGTCTTCTGCTGACCTTACATAATGGCCAAAAACACACTTGGTTGGAATGATCAGAGCATCAACTGATCAACTGGAGCAGAGGCTCCAACAGGCAGAGAGGTCTACCAAGGTTGCAAGGGAGGAAGCGTTCCTTGTGCAAGCATCCAAAAAGCAAGAGGAACATGCCAAGGTACAGGTCGAGCATAGGCTGGAACGAGTCCAAGAAAGTCTTGCTGAAGCATGGCTGGAGATTCGTAAGGTTGCACCCCAACTGCCCGAATCCAGTGATGCAGGAGAACCAGAGCACCAGATCAAACTGCTTCAAGGAGCATGGTCACAATTGGCCATTCACACAGAGAATCTGGAATTGTAGTTGCGACAAACTCAGCAAGAAGCAGAACAACAACCTCAGAAGTTGTAGGAGCATATGGAGAAGATAATGTTGGAATGCAACAATGCCCGAGAAACACTACATAAGTGCACAACTGAGTGCACAAAGATTTTCAGGGAAGTCAACGATTGGATGGGAATCATCGCTAGACACAAACAGACCTTGGAGGATGTGTGCACTAGAATCCATGCACTGAATGAAAAAGTTGCAGCTATGATGGATCCACTGGAGCAACAACAAAAGTTCAACCATATCTAGCAAGCAAACAATGAATTGAACGCCCTATTTGAGGTGCAATCCATAGCTAAGAAGGAGCTGCGCGACTTCCAGCCTGTCGTTCAAACACTTTATATGAAGATGCATCAAGTCGATGCAACAACATATTATGAATGGAACTCGTTGGTCACATCCAAGCCCAAGGGATGTACTACAGAGGTGACCCAACAGTTCGTCATCGAGGCCTCACTCCTTGCCAGGAAATGGTAGGATAAAGTTGGGAGCTTTCAAGAAGTGAGGAAGCAGGCCTTGGAGTTGGTCCCATAGTTGGGCCCTTTGTTTGAAGAGGCAAAAGAAGAGAAAGTGCAAGCGGAAGAGAAAAAGAAAGAGGAAAATGAAGACAAGGGAAAACAACAGTTTCTCCTGGAAGCTACGAAAGAGCCGAGTACTTGACTCAAGGGCGAGTCAAGGTTTGTGGTCGGAGCTTGTTGGGCCCTTCGTTTTTGGGGAAGGAGTTACGCAAGAAGGAATATAGTCCTATTTTTGGCCTAGTGTGAGTTGCACAAGCTACAGAAGAAGCTGGATACCAGAGCAAGGAAAAGAAACAAAAATCAGTTGTGAAAAGGACAACGTAACACCAACAAAGAAAAAGTGGTTGAAACAGAACAAGAAAGCATGCAAGCCAAAGCCAGAAGACACGACTTAGCTTATATATAGGGATGAATATGATTGTAAATGGTTGGGTCATGGTTTTGTAAAAGGGTTGTTGGATCGTGATTGAAAAAGGGTTCGATCCGATTCTTCCCGCATTGCGAGGCTAAGGTCATAGTTTTTGTTGTTTACTGCCGAGAAGTCATATTTTGAGTCTGTAATGTAATATATATACCATTTTGGAAGTTAGAGCTATGCGACATGAGTCCAGAGCCAGGAGTCTGTATCAGAGCGTTACTGTGTATCTCTGAGATTGTAATGGAGGAAGACCTGAAGATAATATATGAAGAAGGATCCAAAATTTCCAAATATGTTGTGTCTTTCTGTGTTTATCCTTATGCATTGTATATTTTCAATACTTCTTTATGGATCATAAGTTCCACATGATGTCTCTGTGTTTGAACAATTTTATGCAACATAAGTAGCTCCAGTTCTTGTGTATATGAGTTTAGATATGTTCTGTAGTTAGATGTCTTGCGCAATATCATGATGAATCTTGAAGGTTCTATGAATCCTCCTAAGTATTTTCCTTGCCCTTCCCTATCCTTTTGTCTCAACAATGCTTCGGGTGAGAATTCTTCTCTTTGGAGGAGATGAAGATGCCAACGCTCTACACTACTCAATACCTTTTGTTGGTAACCTAAGAAGGACCCTAGTCTGATCAATCTTGCGCCAAAAATAATAAGTCCATCCAACCTCCCGTTTTCACAGAAGGAGATATGGTCCTAGTCTATGATCAAGATCGCGACAAACTTGGGGACGAAAAGTTAGAAACCATGTGACACGAGCCATACATCATAAAACATATGTTACACAAAGGCGCCTACAAATTAGTGGATTATGATGGGTTTTCTCTCGGTGAGCCCCGAAATGTTCTTTACCTCAAGAACTACTATGCATAGAACATCTTGCATGTGTGCTTTGTACATTATTGTACTATATGCTTTTGATATGGTGTGTCTTTTCTTTTGCGTGCATGAGTTTTGCCCCAACTGATTATACTTTTCTTTGTGATTAAATGCGCGAATGACATCATCCTTTCCCATCTATTTCGGGTTTGTGGATAGCGCTAGTCGACATACCCAGAATCACACTTATGCATCTTGGGTCATCTACCATTCTGGCGAGTTAGTGAGTTCAAAAGGAATTTTCCTCGAATATGCGACCAATAACATTGTAAAATATCATGCCATCATCAGACTTTTAACCGCAGCCTCTCCTCTAGGTATATCTCAATTGATTATCAACCTTGATTCTTAACTCGTGGTCCGTCAACTAAACCATGAGTATGCCGTTCGTAACCTAGTTTTACTACATCTCCATCTAAGGGTTCGACATCTCAAAAGATCTTTTGAATTTCTAGAATACAGACATATATCGAGAGAAATCAATACGATTACAGATTTGTTAGAAAATTATATGTTAGATTGGTATATTGTGCATAGATAAACATTTGGGACATAAAACATATAAATAAACAAATCACATAAAACAAAAATATGATATAAGTAGCCACCGCAAAACTCGTTTATATATAAAGTTTTTGTCAAAATACATATTCCAAAAGTACATAACAGGGAAAAACATGGGCCTTTATGCCCATATAAACATCATAAAAGAGTAAAGGTGTCTAGAGGCTCTACTCGTCTTCCCGCACCATATTGTGCTCAACATAACACTACTGATCTCGCCACTCGTCGTAGAAAATGACTTTGACCTTCAGGGACCCAAAATGTATTTCTCTGAAGGTGTAGGGAACATATTGCATCCTCATGGAAGGAACACCCATGGTTAAACCACAGAGGTTCCTCTCCACCTCTTGGAGTCCTCCTACTCCGACGTCATGCTCTGCTGCTGCTCGAGAGTCTCCACGATGTCCTAATGCTGGAATCTCTGCTGGACGTGACACACCTTTGTCTACATGATGAAAACAAATGACTCAGATCACTCATCGCACAACCAAAAACATATAAAAAACAAAAATATTGTTACTCGTACCTGATACATCCCACTGGGCACCCTCGGGAAGCACTAAATCTGCACTGCCCCTGAAATCCACCCCATTATACGAAAAATCCTCGATAATCACAAGTTGCCTCCCCCACCATGAAAAGAGGTCAGTGGTAAATTGAAAGGCCGAGGGTTCATTCCCCAACCTAGGGGAAATACTATTCCACAACTCCATATGGGGCTTGGTCACGGGGCGTGATATCAATGCAACCTGTGGTTGCATCTATGGAACTCACTCCAAGAAAAATGAGACTAAGAAGGATCCATACCCAAACTAGTTTTTTCTGCCCGTTCAACATTTGAAGATCTGCTCCTTAATGTTCCTTAAAATCCCTGCACTCCAGTTGAATACCCTAGGCCCCAAGCACTGAATGACATAAGATATCTGGGACTTGGAAGCGAGATGGGTGCTAGTACTTCCTGCTAGTTTTGTAATAACAAAGAGGATGGATCGAAGAGATAAATCCATCACTTCTTTTATGAAAATCCTCCCTCTTACCAAGTGTGACCCTAGTATGTAGTATTCGACAACACATGGCTCTCTGGGCTGTGGAGTGGGTCGATGTCCAGTCAAAAGAATAGGTGCTCCTCTCCTTGAGATCTCCATTAGAAAATATACATCATGCATGTCAATATCAAGCATGTGTGGTCCTATTCAGAATGCTTCCTCGTCATTATCCCATAATCCGATCAAATATTTGAGTAAAAGAACTTCTTTCCTCATATTTTGGAGCTTGAAATACTTTAACAAGCCACAATTTTGTAAGGCCTCCCTCGCTTGAGGGTCTTGTAAGGCAACGATGTCATCAAAGTTATGTTCTCTTTCTTTCCATTCAATCATGATTAGCTATGAGGAAAACATGTAAAGTCATAAATTAATCATCATTAGCTAAGTTTTCAAAAGAAAAATTGCCCTTTTTCTAGCCTAATTTTTTTATTTTTTTTTATTTTTTTTATTTTTTTATTTTTTGCCCAACGCTCCTTAGAAGACAAGAACAGAGTGCTAGCGCTAGTGCTCCCTAAATGCACATACTGGGGCATTGAATTCGTGATCGACGCTCCCCTCGATTACTTGAGGGAGAGCCGATCTAGTTTGACACTCTAGGGCTTCCCAAGGAGCCCAAACACATAAATTAAAGGCTGAAATTCAGTAAAAGAACTTGTAAATGAATGAAGAAGAGGAAAGAACCAACCTGATCCAGACGGATTCGAAAACGGTCGCCCACAACTCTCGCAATCAACGCCCGAAAATCACTCCAAAAGAGGAAAAAACTCAAAGAGAAAAGGAGAATAGTAAAACAAAAGGTGAAAATGACTTTTTTCCCTAGTTTGATTTTTAATATGTCCAAATTTAGTCATTTTTTCCTCCTTTTTCACTTATTATAAAGTTTATTTTTGGGTTTTTTGTCATTTTTTGAGAAGTTGTTAATATCTTTTGCCCAAAACAACTTAATGACCAATATTACCAACTTAACGAGAACTGTGACCTCAAAACGAGAACTCTAGCCCCCAAAACTCATATTTTTGCATAAAAAACATGAAAATCAACCCCAAATCAAAAAGTGGTGCTAATGGTAGCACCATTTTTTCAAATGGGGTC
>SNQJ01S0173752.1:22315-42619 GCA_010110895.2 Picea sitchensis | reverse complement strand
CTTGTTCTACCTGCTCAATTACATGATTTGCCCCGGGAGTATAATCTAAGGATTAAGTTGTATGATGTTGAAGGCAATGTGTCATCCCAAAAGCATATAGATTGGTTCAATGATTTTATATACTTAGAAGAAGTAGATTTTGAGGATGCAAAAATGAGGTTGTTTTCACAAAGTCTTGCGGGAGAAGTCATAAAGGGGTTCAGAGCTCTCCCAGCAGCCAGTATCATAAATTTAGAATCCTTTGAAACTAGTTTTCTTGCAAAGTGGGGTGACAAGAAAAACCCCCTTCAGTTGTTAACTCAGTATAACAACATGAGAAGGTCACCTAATGAAACAGTGTAGGAGTTTTCAGCCAAATTTATAAAGGTCTATAATTCAATTCCTACTAAAGTAAAACCCTCTCCTAGAGCTGCTCAACTTAGATATGGTGATTCCTTAGAAAGCGATTTTGCTTTGTTGTTGAGGGAAAGAAGATTTACTTCATTAGATGATATGATGAATGATGCAATAGAAGTTGAAGTAAATCTAATGGCTTTAGGAAAGATCAAATATAACTCTGACAGGGACATGAACAAGGTTCAATATAAGGCACAACCTTCAACCTCACAGTCATCAGAAGAAAGGTTTGAAACAATGGTGAAGACCATGGAGAAACTGATGGAGAGGATGAATTTAGATAATAATCCTAACACCAGAGAACAAGTTGATCTTCCACCCAGGAATCAGAGAAGACTAGCAGTCCCACAAATCAGACAAAGAGATTAGAGGAACCAAGGGGATCATCAAATAAGACCTCCTTTTAAAAATAATTATGTAAATGAGAATTATGATGAAAATTTTGAAGACAATATGCATTGTTGTGATGGTGATGAAAAAGAGGTATTTTTTACTAAAGAAGAACATGACCAGTTCCTGGATGCTAATGAAATATTCATGCAGGAAAATGATGAGAGGTTGTTAGTAGAAAGAGAATATTACCAGACAGGGCTGCAGAATGCCATCATGCAATTCCAGAAACAGTATAATCTTTGAAACAAAAAGGTGCCTGCAAATCCTCCAAAGGGAAATCTTACCAAAGAAGATCAGAATAACATACCTTCTTCAAGTTAGCCTAAAAAGGACTCTATTGCAAAAGATGTTGTGGACAAAGGAAAGAAGAAGGAAGAACCTCAGGAAAAAGTACCTGAAACAAGAAAGGAGACAATCATCAAAGAGGTAGAGAAAACCTCATCTTCCTTTAATTTTGAAAGTGAGATGGCCAATATTAAAATCTATGTACCATTCAACGAGTTGATAAAGAACAATGAATATAGAAATCAAATCATCAAGATGCTCAATATGGAACAAACTTCTGACACTTTGAACATACAAGATGAATCACGATCATCCTACCATATTGTTTGGCCCACGTGTAGAGAAAAGTAGTGATGTTGAGGAGGTCCCCCCTTTCTATGTCAGCCTGAAGATCCATGATATGACTCTGCACAATACTATGTTGGATTCAGGAGCATCCCATAACCTGATGGCTAAGGTGGTCATGGACCAATTGGGTATGGACATCACAAGGCCTTATAAAGATATTTTCTCCTTTGATTCAAGGAAGGTGAAGTGCCTGGGCCTAATCAAATATCTGGATGTAAATTTATCTCAAATTCCAGCAAAGAATATGGTCATGGATGCAGTAGTTGTTGATATCCCTCCCAAGTTTGGCATGTTGTTATCTAGGTCATGGGTTGCAAAGTTGAAAGGAACTCTACAACTAGATATGCCATACGCCATTATTCATGTCTTTGGTCAGGACAGAAGATTGTACAGGGAGGTTTTACTTAAATACATGGTCAATAACAAGGCCCGGATAAATAACCACCCCATATACTCTATGGAGACTGAGATGGGTTCCTCCATTTTCTTCAATGATTTTTGTTTTGAAGAGAAAGGGCCAAAGATTGATATGGTTGCCAAAGAAAAATTTGATCAATAGAATGATAAAATTTTAGAACAGCAGGACAATGTAGAGAATGAGATGTGGAACATGAGCTTTGATGGAGTTGTTATAAGAGAAGGAGCACGAGATGGTGTGTGGATTAACCCCCCTAGACTGGCCACAAAAAGGTGTCCCTATAAACTTGCTTTTGATTGCACAAACAACATGGTTGAATATGAGGCATTGGTGTTGGGATTGAATACTTTGAAAGAAATGGGTGCTAGGAGGATAATTGTTCATGGATATTATGAGTTGATCATAAATCAGGTGAAGGGAATATATCAAGCAAAGCACCCCAGATTCAGAGCATACGGGAATATAGTGCTTGACCTTCTGGAATAATTTTCATAATATAGTCTCTCAACGATTCCAAGGGGTCAGAATCAAATTGTTGATGTTCTAGCTACTTCAGGATTAGTTTTCAAGATTCCAATTTTTCCTAACAGGGGATATGAAATTGAGGTCAAGCACAGACCAAGAGTGCCTGATAATATTAAGTACTAGAAGGTTTTTGAAGATGTTAAACAAATAGAAAGTTTCGTCAAAATGGAGGATGGATTTGAAAATTTGAATATTGATGAAGAATATTGTGATGAAGAGGAAGATGCAGTTGTGTTCACAAATGATGGTTATTTCAAAAATCATATTGTTGGTAGAGATATAGTGCAGCTAAAAAGTAATATCATTCCCAAAGGCATGGTCCCATTGGAGAAACTCTTTGATAATAATGATGTGTCCAGGAGTCCTAAAATTATTGTAAATGATGGAGATGTTGAAGATTGCAACATTGGGACTCAAGAAGATCCCAAGATCATTAAGTTGTCCAAGAAACTCAGCCCAGAGGTCAAGCAAAGATATATCAATTTAATGAAATAATTCCCTGATGTTTTTTCCTGGAGTTATGAAGATCTGAAAGTTTATGATACCAAGGTGATTCAGCATGTGATTCCAATCAAAGAAGATCATAAACCTTTCAAATAGAAATTAAGAAGAAAAAATCCTTTGTTGTTTCCCTTGATTGAGAAAGAGATAAAAAAATTGTTTGAATCTAAGATCATAGTGTCTCTGAGGTTTTCTAAGTGGGTAGAAAATCTGGTACCTGTCAGAAAGAAGAGTGGAGAAATCAAATTATGTGTAGAATTCAAAAATGTGAACAAGGTGTCTCTCAAGGACAACTACCCACTACCTAAGATGGATCACATTCTGCAGAAAGTGGTGGGTTCTCATAAAATGTCCATGCTAGATGGTTTCTTTCGGTACAATCAAATCATGGTGCACCCTGATGATTGGGAAAAGATAGCATTCACAACGCCATCAGGCACCTTCATGTATGCCAAGATGCCTTTTGGTCTCATGAATGCAGGAGAAAATTTTCAAAGGGATATGGACATAGCTTTTGTTGATGAGAAAGACAAATTTATTGTTATTTACTTAGATGATATCACTGTGTATTCAGCTTCTGATGAAGAGCATCTCAAGCATCTAAGAAGGGATTTTCAGAAGTGTAGAAAGTTTGGCATTTCATTGAACCCCAAGAAGTCGAATTTTGGCATGGAATAAGGGAAGTTGCTCGGTCACATTATTTCAAAGGAGGGGATAAAGATTGATCCCAGTAGAGTTGAGGGAATCTTAAAAATTGGCACAGCTAGAAGCAAAAAGGAAGTGCAATCTTTACTAGGGAAAGTGAATTTTCTGAGAAGATGCATCCCTAACCTGGCTGAAATCGTAAAGTATATAACTAACATGATCAAGAAAGGAAATGAGATCAAGTGGACCCCTGTAGCCAGAAAATCCTTTGAAAACATTAAAGTGGCATTGACTAAGGCCCAAGTACTGGCCAGTCCTAATTTTGACAAACACTTTATATTGTTTTATTTTTCCTCGGAGCACACCATTGTTGGTGTTCTATTACAGAAGGATGAGAAAAAATTTGGGAAGCCTATAGCATACTATAGCATGACTTTGAGGGATTCCCCACTGAATTATGATATCATGGAAAAGCAGGCATATGCACTGGTCAAGGCCCTAAAGGAGTTCAGAGTTTATATCTTGCATTCTCATACCATTGCCTATGTTCCCAACAGTTCTATGAAAGACATTTTAACTCGGCCTGATCCTAAGGGGAAAAGGGGCAAGTGGATAGCTGTGTTGTTGGAATATGACCTTGAGATCAAACCTACAAATTTGATCAAAGGGCAGGGACATGCAAAGTTGATGGCACAGACAAATTGCAAGCTCTTGGGAATAAATTTCATTGTTGACTTGTCAACAGTTTCAAAAGAAGAAAGGGCCCCTCAGGTATCCCAAAAAGTCCTTGGCTCCCCATGGTATGCTGATTTTATTTATCTATTGAGAAATTTGCAGGCTCCTCCTGAATTGAGTAAAACCAAGGCCAGGTTCTTAAAGCTAAAAGCGGAAAAGTTTTGTATTGTAAATCAATATCTGTATTGGAAGGATCCAGGAGGAATCTTGTTGAGTTGTTTTCTGCAGGAATAAGTAGAGAAGACCATCAGATAATTCCATAAAGGTGACTGTGGAGGACACCATTATTGGACAACTATTGTGCACACGATATTGAGGGTTGGGTTCTAATGGCCTAGAATTTTTTCTAATGTCTACAAAGAGGTTTCAAGCTGTCATGAATGCCAAATTTTTTATGGGAAGAGAAAATTGCAGCCTTTTCCCTTGAAGCCCATCTCTGTTGAAGCACCTTTTATACAATCGGGCCTTGATTTCATATGAGAAATTCATCCATAGTCCTCAACTTAGCACAAGTGGATACTGACAGCCACAGATTACTTCACCAAGTGGATTGAGGCAGTTCCCACCAAGAAAGCCACAGATGTTGTTATCATTCAGTTTTTGGAGAACAATATTTTGTCGAGGTTTGGGATCAAAATCATTACAAACAATGCAGCAGCATTTAAGTACAAGAAGATGGAAAAAAAATTTAGTGATTACAATATAACTCTTGGCCACTCCACATCTTATTACCCTCAAGGTAATGGGTTGGCTAAGTCATCCAATAAAAGCTTAACCAGAATTATCAAGAAGTTGATGCAAGATAACAAAAAAGCTTGGCACAAAAAGATCATCCATGCACTATGGGATGACAGGATCACTACAAAAAGATTTATTTCCACTTCACCCTTCCATATTGTGTATGGCATAGAGGAAATTTTTCCTACTGCATTAGGATTGTCAGTGATGAGGTTGCTACAGGAGCAGGATGATGAAATAGATGTCACTCGAAGGAGAACAGATGTGTTGATCAATGTCCAGCAAACAAGAGAAAAATCCTTCAACAATTCTTAGTTGCACCAAGACAAGATTAAAAGGGATTTTGACAGGCATACCAAGCAGGATTATTTCAAAGTGGGAGACTTGGTGTTGAGATGGGATGTTAGAAATGAAGACAAAGGAAAGCATGGGAAATTTGACCATCTATGGTTGGGACCTTTCAAAATTGTGGCATACCATGGGAGTAATGCCTATCTGATACAGGAAAGTAATGGAGATATCGTTGGAGGAGGACCTGTGAATGGAAATTTTATCAAACATTATATCGTTTAAAGGAACTATCACCCTTTCCATTCATTGTATATAACTATTTTGTTTTTTGGTTGAAGTAGTTGGAATTAAATCAACAGAAATTGTAGACCGAAGCAAAGGCCCTAAGTTATGCTGAGTAGCTTTTGATTTTTTTGAATAAGACATTGGTAAATTCAGTTGCATGAGTAAATTAAAGAACAATGGTTAGGCACTCGGTCTGTCGTTCTTTTCTACTATGCTGGGAGGATAGCATCCCCAGTTGGAGCCCATGTTATCACCATCAAAAACATTTATGTGAAAATGATTTTTCAAGACTTAGCGAGGTGCTAAATTGGTGTGGAGGCATGACAAACTAGAGCACAGGGCTAGATCTAGCAGGAGGAGGCTAGATCTGGCAGGCTCTAAGGTGATGGTACTTGATACATCGCAGATCATGAATCTCCCCAGATCGACGGTCGAAGATCATTTCGGGGGGAGAAGTTGCGCGGAGGATAATTCCCGAAAGTGGGTCGAAAACTAAACCATGGTTTTCAGTCGGGACCATGTGGTGCCACCGGGTGGATTTTGGGGTGAGAAGCGAGTTGCCCCAAACCACTTCTTCATGCCCTCGAAATTGGAAAAGTATATAAAGAGCACTTGTTATTTATTTTATTGTTTTTCAAAATATTGGAATATTTGAAAGTTGGTGCGACCACCCTCATTCGACTGCGGCCTCACAGTGCACCATTTTCCAGCCATCTTCCGCCCATTTCAAGGTATTTTTCATCGCCACCATGGACCCTATCATAATTTCAGTAACAGAGGAAGACCCCATGTCAAATGAAGAATCCCTAATTGACCATGATTCAGACGTGTTCGACACTCAAATCACCATTTCGCCTATCTTTGTGTCCAGAGTTAATATGTCTGATAATGTAGGGAAGCAGATACCATTCCTTGAAGTAGTCTAGGCCACTATAGTCCCTTACGTTGTCGAGGGCGCTTTCCCTTTTCCTGAATTCATAGGTTAGTGCGCAGAGCAGTATTCACAGGAAGAGAAAGTCGTCATCAATAAACAGGGGTCTGAGGTCCTGTGTAGGGTAGAGATTCTATCAATTCGAGGTGCCCTTGGAATACTAGAGTCTTTATCCATTGTGTCTGAACCTTTCGAGGAAGAAAATCTAATTAGGGTCTACAAGGAGTATCCATCAAAATTCAAAAATCTGTTTTTACAGACAATTGTCAAACCAGAGCATCTTTCAAAAAATTTGTCTTTGCCAATGAGTGTGACTATAATGGTTATTGAGGTCCAATGGGTATGTTCCCTACTGAGTCAAATTTTAGGTCTAGATAATGATAAACATGTGGTCGAGGTCATGTTGGATTTCATGTTGGAATTTTTTTAGTCAAAGTCTAGTCCGTCAGTCTGTGTCAGTTTCGATCAACTCATAGCTGATAATATCCACAAACAACTAGGGAATTTTCTCTCTCTAAGACATTTCAGATATTACACATACTTGTTGAATATTTTCCTGGAAACAAATAAGAGAGAATTTCTTGGGTTTCCTGTTAGCATTTTCTCAGTCAGAGTCTAGTCCATCAGTCTGTGACAGTTTCAATCAATTCATAGCTGATAATATCAACAAACAGCTAGTGAATTTTCGCTCTCTAAGACATTTCAGATATTATACATACTTGTTGAATATTTTCCTAGAAACAAATAAGAGAGAATTTTTTGAAGCAGCATTTATATCAACTGAATGTAAGAGGATCATATTGCTCATCTTCATCATTAAAGTCATGTCCAAGGTTTACAGTTTGATTTTCAACACCATCCTACCAAGAGTCCTAGATGACATGAGGATCTATTTACAACCAAATCCAGAAAACAGAGTGGGGGACTAGGTATTGTTCATGCATTCAACAGTGGTCTGGGTTTATTGTTGTCATGAATCCTCCTATCTTTTGTCCATTTTTCTGACCCCTAGAGTCTTTTCCCTTGAATTCATCAGGCAAAGAATCATATCAGAGACATAGCATTTCCTAAAATTGCACAAAGCCTCCAACCTCAAATTCCCTTTTATCATTGGACCCTTCATTGTCAAGACTAGATCATGCTTATCTCAGATCCAAGCAAATCTCAAAGAGTTTGGTTTTGCAAAGCTACAGGGAAGAAGATATGATCCACATCATATCATATCTAAGAGAATATTGATGAACAAACAGGCCCCTTATGAGCATGAACATGTTGAGGTTTTTGATAAGTTGGCAAATTTAGAATTTTGTGTTGATATGTAAGAAATCTTGCAACCAACTCAAACACGGCAAGTGGAGGCAACCCTGCAACAGAGTCAAACACAACAAACTCCTCAGAAGATGATATTCAAAGTCCCCAAAGTAAGTGTTTACAGCAAGAGAAGCAGTTCTTAGGCCCTAGGCACTAGTGATCAACATGGTACCCCTAAGAAGTTGAAGATTACACAGTCCCCACAAATAGTGTATCTAGAGGAGGAAAAGCCTAAAGAAGAAGTGAATATGGATATGGTGGAGAGTGGTACCAGCATTGTAGAAGTTGAGAAGGGAATCAAGCTCCAAAGTGAAAGCAGCTCAAGAAATTTCAGCAGCAAAAACCACATCTTTGATAAGACATCTGGAGAATCTTATCAATCTAAAGAATATTTGGCAAAACAATATGCTGAGAAAGGCAATATGGATATGGGTGAGATGAGGGAGTTAGTCCCTAAAGTGGAAAAGATTTCTCGGCACAAGTCTTTTATGTTCAGAGTAAGAGATATAGAGAAGAGGACCTTTAATATAGCAGTTGCATATGAAGACAAAGTATTTGAGATCAAGATAAAGTATGACAACAACAGTGCTCCAGACAAAGTCAAATTCCACAAGAATACCAGTGATATGTTGTATTCTAATTACTTAGGTCTAAGCTTGAAGAATTCAAAGCTATCATCTTATGCAATAAAATTGGAAGGGCAGTTGAGGAAAGAAAAGGCATCCAGTAGAACTTGGCAGACCCAGGTCAAGAGACTGGAATCTGAGGGCCCCCAAGGGATGAAATCCTCATTGGATGAGAAGGACAAATTAATTCAAATCCTAAAGAAGAAACTAAAATGTTTGCCACAGAGAATCCAAAAACAACAGAATTAGTTTCTCTAGAACAGGAAAAGGAAGCATTTCGACAAGAAGCATTGGACTACAAGGCTAAGGTATTGCAGCTAAAATGGGAAAAGGTGAATTGGACACAAGGATAGACAGAATTTTTGAACAGATTTGTAGTTGTACCTCCTGTTGTAGAAGTTGGGCCAAGCACTGAAGGACTTGTCTAGACTATGTCACAAGTTAGCCTGAAGGCAGGAGAAATCAATGGGTTAAAGGGAGACATAGAGAAATTGAAGCAGGAAATGAAAACAAAGGATGAAAGAATGGCTCAATTTCAAAAGGAGAATCAAGCCTTGCAGGAAAGGATAGACAAGCTAAAAATGAGGTTAAGGGGAAAAGTGTTGTTATAGAGAGCTAAACACATCATCTGGGATTATATAGTTGTTGACGCTGCCAATTTCAAAGTGTATTTAAACTTCATCAATGATAAATACAGCATGGCCATCATAGCCCGAAGCAGGTGCAGTGTTGTAAATGAGACCTTAGCATAGAAACCATCAGAGTGGGCCCGAAATGATATAAACCTGCTAAACTCCATCCCTACTACAGAAATTCAGACCATTGGAGTTAAATATACAACTACATTGATCATTTGGGCCAGGAGAGTTATTGTTAAACACAACCTATTGAAATCAATTCAAACCAAGACAACACAGATGGAGCAAAGTGTTAAAGAATTCAAGGACATGTTTGAAGAATTGTTTATTAAAGGCCTCCCACCATTTTGGGATGGGAAAGGAAAATTATATGATCAGGAAGAATACAATTCTTGCCTCACTCAATGCAGAATGGATCACTCCAAGTTTGAAAACCTGGAGGAAAACTTGAAAGGAGCAACCCTGGTTCAACATTTGATTACAAATTTTGAGATTTTGAATCAGTTCAAAACAGTGAAGATTGGACTACCAGTCATGACATATGCCTCCTACATTGACCTGGAGATCCTAATCAAAGAAATGATGGACTATGATATCCCTTCTAACCTACAATGGAAGGAGATAGTACAGTTGGGTAAAACAAAGTGTAGTTTTCCATGGTTCAGTAAATGGTGTCCGGGTGTCACTAAAGATGGAAGATCAGACAGAAAGACCAGAACAGAACAAGTGACAAAGGAAGAAGCTGAAGTGCCAGGGGAATCAGCAGCTGGATCATAAAACGATTTCCTTGTTAATCATTGTAATTGGTTCCCATACCAAAACTATCATTTGTAATTATTGTAATCAGTTTTAGAAGCTGAAACTTTTCAGTTCAACTATTGTAATCGGTTTCTAACTGAAGGAACTCGAATTGTATAAGTATTAGAAGTTCCAAATGTATTAATGTTAGCAGAAGTGCAAGGGCACAATTTTAGTTGTTTGGAACTCAATTGTAATTCTCAGGAGCTAAATTGAATACTTATGCAGAAGTCTTTGAAGTCTCCATGAAAAGATTCTAATGGTGGTGATATGAGTTTTTTCTTATCTCTTTGTATGTATTTCCTGTGTTTCTAATTCCATTTACACTGTCTTCTATTTAAATTGGATAGTTTAAAGGCCCAGAATTCATCTTGTGATGCTCTTGGCTTAAGCAATTTAAACTGTGTTAAGCTCTTCCTAACTAATTCAGAATTCATTTCATTAATTCTTTGATGTAGTTACGTGTTTTCTTCTTTATTCTTACACTCTACAAACTACAATTTATAACTCAGATTCATCGCCTCATTTATCCTTTATCCTCTGGAGAGTCCTATTGGCCAGTCATTGTTTTCATTCATTTTCATAATTTTGACTCCATAGCCCTAAGTGTCCCTCCCCTTCTTTGCTAGCAAATTTATAAAAAAACCCCAAAACAACAAAGCCTAGCCATTGATTTTCAAAGAAACACCAAGTGACACGAGAGAGCCCTCTCTGAGCTAAGAATTCTAGTACCCGGCTCTAAAGTTGGTTTGTAGGTTACCTCTATTGTTTGTTTTATTAACTAAACAAATTTAAAGAGTGTTAACAGTTACAATTATAGCATACTATGGGGCCTCTTCCTCCTCTCCCGAAGTTTTCTCTACCTCTACCTCTACCCCTACCGAATCCTGCTCGGTTTCCTTTATTAAATCCTCTTTGATTATTATATTTCCCTACCCCTTCTAGCCCAAGATTCTCCTCCTGAATTATGTACATATCTTATGTGTGCTCCCTCATCATATCGAATGCATGACAATATTTATCTTCATGGCCCACTGATTTGTAAAAGCTATAGAATAAGCTTCTTGGGGTACACTGATATTTATGTAATAACTGGCACTCACAGGGGTTATGTCCCCATTTCTTTCATATATCACAGTATCCTCCTCCTGGTAGTGGGTTTGGTGCTCCAGCTGCTAAGTATTGCACGAAGGCTGGACATTTGTGTGTATGATGACCTTCAGTACTACACTTGGTGCACCAGACCTGTTCTTATTTCTCTTTCCCCTTAGTGATTTCTGCCAACTGAATTGTTAATGCATCTAGTTGGTTCTGAATTTGTGCCATTCCACTGTTGTCTCCGACTGGAGAGGCTTTCAACTTCATAGTAATATCTAATGCCTCATACTATGACATAACCTTTTGGTGTATTAAAGGACCATGGATGTGGGGTAGCAAGCCTACAATAAACCACTCTCTATGTTGTTGATTAGGTAGTTGGAATGTTAATCTACCCATCACATTTTTGAATATTTGATTGAACTCCCATACTGACTCAGACTGTACTTGCTTGATCTCCTTGATCTCGGTAATTTATTGCAACTCAGACTTTGGTTTCTTGAATTCTTTTAATAATGCTTGTGTGATCTTTGATAATGTCCTTGTTTGACCTAGTGGTGTGGTACTTTGGAGCTTCATGTACCAAACTAGTGTGTCCTCTAAAGCTTGTTTCCAACTGTGCGATCTTTGCACCATTATCATGGACATTCTTTGCAATTCAAATGGTTTTACATACGAACATATGATGTTTTGGGTCTTCATATCCAATTCCTTTGAATTATGGTAATGTTAGTGTGTTATCTACTCTTGCCATGTTGATGTGTGTAGGACCTCTTCCTGGTGATATTGGTTGATTATGATTAACTATACTTCTATTATTGCTCTAGTTATTGTTGCTCTGAATTCCTCTACTAATTACAAGTGCTCTGTTGGTTGTGGAGCCTGATTATCTTCCTGATTCAGAGGTCTTTTACTTTCAGTCATTTTTATACCCCATGAAGTATTTACACCCCAGAAGTATGTACACTCTTCCACGCGGGGGAGTACAGATGGGGGGTAGCCCCTCTGCGAGGTCCGAGGGGGCTATCCCCCCGGCTGGGGGGTCTGGGGGCAAGCGGGCCCCCAGCGGGGGTTCGGGGGCAGCGTACCCCGATGGGGGTTCTGGGGTGAAGCCCCCAAAGGAAAAATTGCCTTGTAAATGTATATTGTAATTTCATTGTAAATCGGGACCATTCATTATAAGGTCGCAAATCTAACAATAGAGATTATGTTAGGGTTTTTTGCCCTAGAAGGCAACCCTCTTTTATGAGAGAAATGTATTGCGGCTATGGTTGATGGTGAATATTGTATTCTGAGATAGGAGACAATGAGAGAAAGAAGAGGAAGTTATAGTGGGTATTTTGTAGGTTGTATCCCTTCATATGTTGGATAATAATAAAGGAAGGACCTGGAAATTTCTTTGGTGGACGTAGCCCACACTTGGTGAACCACGTAAATCTGTGTCTCTATTGTATTGTGTATCTTCTGTGTTTTGTTTCCACATTTGTTTTATTTTATTGCTCCACAGTCCTCTTTTTCTAACATGCTCTAGAGAGGTCTTTGAACGTTGTCTTAGATTCAAGTGACGCATACGAGGTTATGGTTTCAACCCAAGACTCGACTCAGGAAGGACTTATTATTTCTTCTATAACTTGACTGAACAGGATATCTCCTTCTTCTCCCTCTGTCTGTTGTACTTCTATGATATGGATATCTACACGATGTTATGGGTACTCACTACGATGCTCTCTCTCTTCAGTCGTAGTTCTCAACTTCTTGTACCTTCTCCCACTGCGTAGAACTCCAAATTCATCTTCGCCTTCTGATATCCCTTCCTCTTTCTCCTGCATTCTCATTATTCCCTTCCTTTGTACATTTTTCCTACCCTTAGATCATCTCCCGATCAACAACCCCAGTCCTTCTGTGTGTGAAAAATTCTTTAGCTATATGATTTCATAATCATAACTTCCTTATACATAGCAACATTTTTATCCAGGTAGCTAACAACTTTATGAATCTTCCTCGCGGGCCTTTAAAGAAGTCTCTTTTGCGACATTGTAAGCCTCAGTATAGTCTATGGAAAATTTTGTTATGTAACCTCCCAATATACTGTCTAGCCAAAAATCAATTGCGTAGGACGTCTTGTTGTCTACTAAGTCTGCTTGTCCCACTAGTTCAGGAGTCCAGTTCTTTGGCACGGTTGGTCTGTGTCTTCCAGTATTTTCCACAAATCTTTCCCTCCATTCTACTAAAAGGTTTGGGAATTCGTCGAAAACGATCTCATGCAAGTATGTGTACACATACCTTTGCAGCCATCATTTGTTCTTTAGCCAAGGGTTTTTATTCTCCTTCTGGGAAAATTCGTGTTCCTTTTGTTCCATCCATTCGGTTATATCCTTCCTTGTTGGTCTCCAAAACATTCCCTAACTTCCAGATTCTGTGTCCCGACAACTGAACCATTTGTTGGCGCATGCATAGGTAGGTTCAAGACCTTGGGTTCAAGTTACTTAGTCCAACAAAACCCTACAGACACCGACCCTTTCAGCATCACCTACATGTAGGGAAAGTCTCACTCAAGGTATCTTTATGGGAACTATAGGAACCAATATTCTGCAGCAACGAAGGAAAGATTGGAAACCCACTATGTCATATCTATATTTACTTAGTTATGAATTAACAGATTCATATATTCATACTATTTAGGGATTAAACATACAACCATGGTTACTACACACTACTATATCATCAACAACATTAAAGATAACCATGCATTCTCATTAAATCTTGAATTAAGACATCTAAGCATACAATTATACACAAATTTACCATGGTTCACCCAACTCCGGGATACGTCCACAAAAGATAGACTTCTTTATTATATTTGAGTGTCTTGATTGCGCCCTACGCTACAAAGGATGCTTAGCATACAATTCTCCTCACATTTGTAGCTTCTTTACAATGCTCTTTGTTATCCCCATTCTGTGGATAATTAAGGAGATGATGTCTCGAGGCCCTCAGGTTGCAGATATAGAGTGTCGACAGACTACATGACCAAAAATACCCTATGCACAGATGGAAAACCCACTCACCACCACAGATGGTCACGGGTTTACAGATAGCATCCACCACATCAAATGGCTTCTGGAAGGCATCGGGCCTTGCTCCATAAGGTACAAGTTAGTATTATGGTGACCATCATTTCAATATTTAATCCATTTGATTAGGTTGTATCTTAGATTGATCTATATTTCATGATATGTTCTTGGACATTATGATTTTTTCCCTACTTTGCCTTGGTGGTTGACATTGTGCCCTAGTAAGTGGTTTTCCTTGGGGATGGTTTTTCTATTGCGAACTCCCTTAATAAGTCATTGTATCGTTCCTGACCATACTTGCCACTTTCCATCATTATTCCCCTTCATTTCCTTATATCTTGGGATTTTAGGGTATATTGACCCAAGAACGAGTTGTGCCTCATTCTATGGGAAGCAGGGGCTAAAGGCCCAGAGGGGTTGGTATTGGGTAAAAGATAAAAGCCTTATATAAAACCTTCCAGATGCTTCGCCCAAGGATCACCCAAAAAAGAAATGAAACACGTATCTTTGAATAAAGGGGACCCACAATATAATAAAGAAAATCTTGAAAGGTTAGTTGAAGGATAGGAGGTCTCATCACGAGCTGACCTATTACGTCCATGGATATCTAGTGTATGACATTGTCATCATCTGGTCACCAAACTAGGGCAATGGCTCTCAGTTGCATGGTTGAGAGAAAGGGGGTCTCATCACAAGCCAACCTTCTCATTTCCATTAGGTGTTTATGGGTGACATTTCCATCACCTGGTCACCACGCCAAGGCAATGAGCTTCAATCTCTTCTTGGGCTATTCTGAAAGAAAATATAAAGAAAGAAAGATAAAAGGAAACTGATGGGCTTGGAAAAAGTGCATTGCGGATGAAGATACCACACACCCTCTACAAAGGTACCCATGAATGAGACACTACAACCCCTTGTATGTCATGAGCCCTATGCCCTTTGAGTCTTGACCCAAACCACTTCATCCACCTTACATGGCTTAGAGAGGGATTTCTTGGAAACTCTCCTTGATCTAGGGAAAGATCTACCCAATAGGACACCTCGTCAACCCTCCTATAGTTAAGCTTGACAAGTCACATAGTGTCTTTGAGATGTTAATTATTTGATATAGTGATCTTTGATGCACATTCTTAGATGGCTTATTTATTGATTTGATTCACTTATCATGGTGTTATGACTTGAGATCCTTGGAGGGCATGCTCATTTGTCTTTGCATGACCTAGTTGGTGGACAGTTTTGGGAGAACAAACCTAGACTGCGCTTCCATGGGGCTACAAGCCCACAGATTGTATGCCAGGGGCCCGCATGCTGGATGAGAGAGATCAGACTTGGACAACCTAGCCCAGCCCTTACTTGCCAAACAATTTGCCCAGGAGGGGAAAAACTTTCTACTTTTGAGCTTAGTGTCATGCTTTTGGGGCTAGGGCATGGTGGTGAGGTGTCACTCTTTTGACACATGGAAGTTTGAGGAGGAGAAGGGTGTTCACCATGATGAGAGTGCTTAGATTCCTGACATGTAGCCTTTGGAGGCCTACCCATGCTTCTCCAATACCAATGACTTCCTCAAAGTGGGAAAACATCCCCTAAAGGGGTGACGTCCTCCTAAATTAGGGTTTTATTTGTGCAAAAAGTGAAATTTTAAGTGAATTGTTGAATATTACTTTGTTAAGGGGGAAATATTAGGGTTGTTGACCCCTAATCTTGTGGTTTATTCCTTAATTTGTGGATAGACTATGTTAGCTACATTTTGTATAAATAGAGATCATAAGATCTCATTTTGAATCATAACTCTCCCTCTTGTGAGACGACTTGGTCTAAAATATTCGGCTATCTTGGCTCTTTTATCTCTTTTGCACTTGTGTATGGCTATACTTATGAATGGTTGATGGAAGAAGTGATGCGCTAGTCTTGGAAGGCTATTCTATTGCTATTGTGGTGGATTATCTTGGAATTTTTTCCTTGAATTCATATGGTTTTTACTTTATTTCTATCATTTGTTTCAATTCAAGGTTATTTTTATAGGAACTAAGTGGGAGGTATAAGGGAATACACCCCCACCTTAGTCTTCATCACTTTATGTTTCATCTTATCGCTTTAACAAGGGTTTGCTAAGAGAAGTATAAGGGCATACACCCTCTTAGCTTAAACCCTAGCTAGAGAAACTTGCCTTGGGAAATACAAGGGATTACACCCCCAAGGAGGTAGTTTCTATAGATCTTGTTTATTTGACTCCATTAACCCAATAGTAAAGGCACTAGTCATACTCTTTTTTTCATTGGAGAAATAAAATATTGCATTGGGAAATGTGAATTTCGGTCATTTTTACTTCTTGCAAAGTGGATTGTACTTCCTGTGCCTTGGGAACCTCACAACCATTAGGGCATCCCCATAAAGGGGGTACTTCTTGTTTTTGTTACAAAACTGCATCTTCATCCATTAGGGCTGCAGAAACACCAACTCATTTTCTTGAATAACTCTCTTATAAACCATTGGATTTTTCTCCAAGTTTGCACACTTACCCTCTATGACCTAGCACACTTTTTGGGAAAGTTTGAGGGGATTTCAGTGGCTGATTTTATTGATGTAATACATTAAATGTTACAGCCATAAATCTGATATCATTTGTTGTAGACAAGTATTTACAACAACCTTATCTTCTGTACTAGAATATTGGCTTTTCATCTTGAGTTTAACTAGTCTTTCTCTTGTATTTTCTACTTGATATCTAGAACTTATAGAGCGGCTTATAGTACCATTTACTTGTTGATCTATATTGTTATTTATTTCTGCAAATTAGGGACATCAAGCATAACTTTCTGATCCAACTAGAATATATCATTGCAAAGTGTATTTTCCTGTCTCTTGGGCAGGTACAATCATCCGAAGAAGTATTATACATGTGGGGCAGCAATTACTTGACTTGCAAGGCATCTCTCCCTACCTTTTATTCCACTTAGAATTTACCTATATAGGATTCACTTCCATTTTCCTCCATCTCCATCTCAATCCCCCTAGGGTCACCGGGATCACCTCCCTAGAGTGACCTAGTCACCCTTGAAGTGTGGGACCTACATTGAGGTGACATTGGGTGTAGGATTCCTAGCTTGTAGCTCTTGATTTTTGGTTGGGTATGGATTTTCCCAACCTACAACTTGTGCTATAACATTTTGGCGTCGTTGCCAGGGAAGATTTTGAATCTTCTTTGTACCCTAACAACACTTTGGTAAGCTATCCCAAATCCTTTCCCTTAGCTTACTTGGCGACTCCACCTGAGGAACGTTCCCTTTCCACCTTTCTTGATGAGTTCATTTTGAAACTTATCTGGTGACTCCACCTTCCCAGAATCCTTCTTTCCCCAAACATTTTCCCCCTGGGAGGTTCAATCCTTTTAAGGTTTACCAAAGAAGTCATCCTCTCAAGTCTCTCGTTGCTAAAACCCTTTTCCCTAAATCCCTTCCTCTTTCTCCAATGGCTCGCCCTTGGGAAAGGGACCTCTACAAACCCCTTAACATGGCCAATATAACAGGTTACCCTAACAAGATGCCAACATAAGTCAACAAGTGGTTTCCAAAGTTCCCAGGAAAAAATGTGATAAATGTCGAAGACCACATTTATGTCATGGGTCGGGATATGGATAATGGAGGTATTGATCATGAAGATGTAGCCATGAGACTATTTGCTTCATCATTGACTAAAGAATATCTTGATTGGTTCAAGGGACTCCCTGATAATCATGTTACAACATATGATTCTTTTTCCACCTTATTTAAAAGTAGATGATAAAGAAAAGGAGATGGTGGGAGACTTGGGACTCATTTCAATCAAATAAAGAAAAAGGAGAATGAAATGGTAAGAGGATTCATTTCCATATTTGGCAAGTTGTACAACCAAGTTCCAACAGATTACCATCCTACAACATAATCAGTTCTTCTCTTTTACATGAATGCTTTTGAAGGGAATTTTTGATACATTCTTAAATATAAAAAGCTCACATCATTGGCAGAGGCTAAAGAATTCAGTATTGACATTGAAGAGAATCTCCTTGATTAAAAAATAGAACCTTTGCAGTACCCTTGTAACAAGACAGAATCAAGGATGAAGGTTTCCAACAATAGTGTTCCTGATCCGATTGCTCTCCTGACTCAGAAGGTAGACCAAATGAATACTGAGTTTGTTCAAGTGAAGAATCATCTTATGAATCATATGACTACAATAGAAAGAAATCAATATGCTCCCAAACCTCAATTTTCCAAACAACAGAGAGATACCATCAGTTGGAAACCAAGACCTCAACAAGAGGCAAAGGCTCTGGATACTTTGAAACCTATTGGGACAGTTGATATAGAAGCTTGGTGTCTTCCATGCCAAGAACCCCACAGGGAAGATGAGTTCCCCTGACAAGATGAATATTATCCTGACGATATGAACTTCATGATTTACAATCTCAATGATCAACGAGTTACTCAAGAACAGATCAATGAAGCTAGAAGAATATGAGAAAGAGAGGGGAGACTCTGGGCCTTAAATAAACTGACAGATTATCAGAAGAAGGAATTAAGGAGGAGGGAAATTCTAACCTACAAAATAAAAAATGCTTCATCCCCTCCACTACAGCCTAACACTCCTCTTCCATCAACAGAAAAGGTGGCTCCACTACCTCCACCACTGGTATGTGATTTTCTTCCTAAGCCAACTCCTACAAATGACATTCAGTTGAATATAGATGTTGCAAACATGTTTGGAAAACTGAATATGATGGTCCCAGTGATAGAGATGTCTAAGATTCCTTCCATAAAAAGTGAATTTTTTAGGATATTACAGGTGCCATATGAGAAGAAGGATCCTCCCATCATTTTGAATACTATGTATCTCAATCGTCCAAGAGACAAAAACCCTCCCTTCTATCTATATTTAAGGATATTAATCGAACAATTGCATGCTTGATTCAGGGGCCTCAGCAAATGCCATATCTGTGAAGGTAATGAAACAACTTAGTTTGAAGACAAATCGACCTTATGGAAATGTATGTGGTATTGATTCTAGAAAGGTCAAAGTCTTCGGGGTATGTGAGGACATTGAGGTTTTCCTTATTGACTTTCCACATATCAACATTCTCATGGCCATAGTAGTGATCGACATTCTAGATGCTTGGGGGATGCTTTTATCTAGGAGTTGGTCTACTGCTCTTGGGTGTTTCCTTAGCATGGATCTCACCCATGCACACATTCCTATGGGGGATGGAATTTTTCAAATACTATAACATCGAGAGAAAGTTGATAGACACGTGATGGATCCTAATGGTCCTGATTATTCCAGTGAATGTGATTATGATGTACTCCCACAGACCATTGAGTATGATCCATATGAGCTACCTTTTATGTAGGAGGACTCCATAGACACGCTTCTTCCATGGGTAGATCAATACAAAGACAAACTTTCAAAATACCATGCGAAGGAGCCAGGGTCTATCCAAATTTTGAAGAAGGAAGATGAGAAAAATGAAGAAATCATCAAAGATACAGTCCACACAGAGCCTCCATACAATAAAAGTACACCTTGTAGAAATTTCAATAAAAATTAAGTATTTCCTGCGATTCTCCTGATCTAACAATTATTTGCCACTCTTAAATACATAATCGCTTCTACTAATATTCTTGCGGAAATTAAACCACGATCACAAAGTGAAATATCAAGAACACATAACACAAAACTTTTTCCAGGAAAGTGTAAAGCTAAAAACCCCACTATCATATATTATGTATATCATGGATCATGAAACAATCTCATACAAAACTCTAATCCAAGAGCTCTCAGTACAATACAATCGTCTCACATTGTCATACAAAACTCAACAAATACATGTGCCAATTCTATCTCCAGACAGCATGCCTCCTCTGTACAATCCCTGTAATTAGAATTCTCACAATGAATTTGAATTACCTAGTTTGCACATGCTCATGAGCATATCCACTGCATGTGTGATTGCACGAGCGCACTTCACTCAAATCACAATTGATAACCAAACTGTCCCTTTCACCTGTTATCTCAACTAGGTCTCCACTGGATCTAACATGCATGTAGTTAACCGTGGTGAATCTTCAATTGCATGTGAGTTCACTTATTTGAATTAATTAATATTTAATTCACTGAACTCTCACTAGTGTAAGTTCAGTTACAACTAGTTCAACTGGGCTTAACTCAGTTAAGTGAGTTAAACTACTTCACAAATCTCATAACTACACTTATAACTCTGTTACAACTTCAAGTC
>SNQJ01S0173752.1:12251-22305 GCA_010110895.2 Picea sitchensis | reverse complement strand
AAATTAGACACATGTTTCTTGTTGACTTTTCAACACTCCCTCTCAACAAGAAAGGGATTATCCTTCACCCCAATCCTGTCTCTATGATATTCGAATTTGCTCATGGTGAGCACCTTTGTCAGAATGTCTGCATTCTGATCTTCTGTAAGAATGTATTGAAGCAACATGATCTTCCGCTGCACATAATCTTTGAGATGATGATACCGGAAATCTATATGCTTAAATCTATCATGAAACACAGGATTAATCGAGAGTTTAATGCAACTTTGATTATCACAATGAATCATTGTCGAATCTAAATGAGAACCAAACAAACCAACCAAGATCTTTCTCATCCAAATAGCCTCACATGCAGCTTGACTCATTGCCATGTATTCCGCTTCCGTTGAACTAAGTGCCACGGATATTTGTTTTCTGTTGTACCAAGAAACAGTTGTAGATCTGATACTAAAGATCCCCCCTGATGTGCTCTTTCTGTCCGTTGGGCTTCTCGCTCAATCTGCATCCGTGAAGCCATGCAAATTCACCTCATCCGTCTGTTTGTACGATAATCCATACTCAAATGTTCCCTTCAGATATCTCAGGACATGCTTACCCACCTTCCAAAACAGTTTGGTAGGCTTAACCATCGCTTGACTTAGTTCGTTAACCGCATAGCAAATGTCTGGTCTCGTGTTCACTAAATACATTAGTGAACCTACTAATTGTCGATAGACAGTAGCATCCACTACCTCTCCAGAAGTAGCATCCTCTTTCCTCCAGTTTTCTGGAAGAGGAGTATCCATGGGTTTGTAGCTTTCCATGTGAAACTTACCCAGTATCTCCCTTGCATACTTGCCTTGAGACACAAAAATTTCACCATCTCGCTGCCATATTTCCAATCCAAGAAATAATGAAGAAGGCCCAAATCCTTCATCTCAAACTCCTTCGCAAGGTCATCCTTGCATGAGTGTATCAATTGCTCATCACCAATCAGTATTAAATCATCAACATAAATAACAATGATTAAAATCTTACCCTCCACCAAAATTTGGTATAGGTTTGCATCCGCTTCACTTTTGGTGAAGCCCAATCCGGTGAAATAGTTGTCTATCCAAGTGTACCAAGCACGGGGTGCTTGCTTCAGCCCATACAGTTCTCTCTTGAGTCTACACACATGTGACTCCCTGTCAAAGGTCTCAAAACATTCTGGTTGTTCAATGTACACTTCTTCCTCAATGATCCCATTGAGAAATGCAATTTTTACATCCATCTGATGAATGCGCCAGCCCATCTGCACTGAGAGTGCAAGGATGGATCTTATGGAAGAGTACCTTGCGACAAGTGAAAAGGTCTCATCATAATCTATCCCCTCAATCTGTGAGAAGCCTTGGGCCACAAACTTGGCCTTGTATTTCTCCACACTCCCATCAACAGCTTACTTTACCTTGTAGATCCATCTCGAACCTACCACTGAATTGTCGACCGGTCTTGGGACAATTTCCCATGCATTGTTTTTCACAATGGAGTCATACTCCTCTACCATTGCATGAACCCAAGCGGGATCCTACACTGCTTCCTGAAAGGAAGATCGTTCAGTCACAATAAATTTTCTCATGAGAGCCATGTATCCAGCAAATCGATCAGGAGACTGTCTCTGTCTACGCTGTGAAGTAAGGGCTCCTACATTCTATGCAGCATCTAGTCTCAATCTGTTAGCTTTCATGGTGTGCTTTCTACTATTTCTGATGGATGGCTCTGCATGAGTGGTTTCCTCCACTCCATAAACCTCCTCATGTGGTTGATCCACATCTTGAGACTCATCTTTCGGAACCAGCAGTTCCTCTTCTACATGCAAGTCTAGCTCCCTCTCAAGCGACAACCACATGGCTTTCCCCTCATAGAATTTTATATCCCATCGCATAACATTCATCCTATTATTAGGAAAATACACAAGATAATTATGGGGTGTTTCTGTGTACCCCAAAAATATCCCAACTTCTGAAGTCGGATCCAGCTTCCTCCTGGCATCCTTGTTCACATGAACATAAATAGATGAGCCAAAAATTTTAAAATGAGAAACATCAGGTTTCTTACCAGTGAAAGCTTCTTCAGGTGTACTCATGCCAAGTATTATATGAGGACAACAGTTTTGCACATAAACCGCAGTATTGCATGCTTCTGCCCACAAATGCATTGGTAGGCCCTGATCATGCAACATCGCTCGTGCAACACCCACAATCGTTCTGTTCTTTCTCTCTGCAACCCCATTTTGTTGTGGGTTATGAGGCGCTATGAGTTCTCTTCGAATTCCTTCTTTGCTGCAGAAGTCTTTGAATTCGTTAGAGATGTATTATCCACCATTATCACTCCTTAGAGCCTTCACTTGCTTCCCCGACTCTTTCTCCACCAATGCTTTAAACTCACAGAACTTTGAGAATGTTTGATCCTTCTTCTGCATGAAGAAGATCCAGCATTTATGAGAAAATTCATCAACAAATATAACATAATACTTATGTTTTGTTGTTGAAGCAACCGAGAATGGTCCACACACGTCTGTGTAAATTCTCTCCAGGATCACCGAAGCACGGTTCCCCTTTTCATGAAAAATGGAATTTACATACTTACCCAGGGTGCACCCCTTGAACTAATCTAATTGAGCAAGTGTTCCCATTGGAAGTCCAGTAGATATTTACTGCATGATCTTCAAGGCTCCATGATGAAGATGGCCCAATAGCCTGTGCCATAATTCGCCCTCATCCCGGCTCACCACTTTTTCTGCCTTGCCCACCATGGCACCGCAGCCATCTACCTCCATCATGTAGGGATTCTTAACTCGAATCCCTATCTTCTTGACTTGACCCATTGCTTTATGTCGCAGGTAGGCTTTTCCACTTCTAAAAGTAACGTCATAGCCTTTGTCCTCCAACATTGCGACTGAGACCATGTTTTTCTTCAGACCTGGAACATGCATAAAAAAATTCAATTGAAATGGTTTACATGAATCCCTCTGAAAGGTAATGGTACCAATACCAGTCGCATTGTATCATCCATCGTTGCCCATCTCTACATGCATTCTGAGATCTTTCTCCTCCAAGTCACTGAAAGACTCTTTATCTCCTGTCATGTGGTAGGAAGCGCCACTATCCAAATACCACACCGATCCCGATGCACTTGAAGCCACGCATGTGATCAAAGAGAAGTCATGTTCAAATTGCGAGACAAGAGCCTCACCAGTTGCAGCTCCAACAACTATCTTTTTCTTCCTCTTCTGTGGACAGTTAGTAGCAAGATGCCTATGTTCATGATAGTGAAAACACTTCACTTTGGACAAATCCAGCTTCTTAACTTTAGACTCGGATTTTGAATGGAATTTATTCCCTTTCCCTTTCCTTGCCCTGGCATTCAAAGCACAATCCTCTTCATCATCACACTTTGATGAAGATCCATCTCTGGTGTTCCGTCTGAACTCCTCTTGCACTAGATCTGACCATAGTCATTCCCAATCTGGCAATTTTTTCCTTCCATTGACAGATTCTTGATAACTGTGCCAACTCTTGGGAAGCCCTAAGAGAGCCAGGCTCACCAAATCATCAGCAGTGATTGTTATTCCCACACTTCCAAGCTCATCCCAACATTGGACAAACTTTGTGAAATATTTTGGAATGGAGTCGCCCTTCTCCATCTTGATCTTCCTGAGTTTATCTTTGAGCGCCAATTTCCTATGGTCGTTGTTGTTTTGGAACAAATCTGTCAAAACCTTCCACATTGCATGTGGTGTGGCTTTCCCATGGAGACTTGAGACAATGTGGTCTCGTACTCCCTCCAACAGAATCCTCCTCGCCTTTGCCACTTTCTTTTTCCATGCATCAAGATTTGCAGTTCCTGTCGCATCCAGCTTAGGAACATCTTTGTCAATGTATTCCTTCAAGCCATTGTCTTCGAGTAATGCTTCCATCTTGTCCTTCCAAGCAATGTAGTTCGAGCTGCCCTCGAGTGCATACTCTAACCTCAAGCCATTGAAAGCCATTTCGATCTTGAATCAACTGTAGCACCAAGAAAGTCCTTCTGTAAATTCGAATTTTATCCAACCACAAACTCAACTGTTGCAATCCTTCTTTCCCTGGGAGGTTCGCACCTGACCAGTTACTAGCCTGAGGGAAGTTCACACCTCACCTGTGTATAGCCTGTGAACCTTATGAGAGAGTTCACATAGTAATGCACTATGGGGTGATGGAGGTTCACACCTCTCCTTTAAGAAGTGTTGTTCCAAAGTCTGTACTTAAGGCTTAGAAAGTAGAGTGTCTAGGCATCAGAAAGTGAGTAAAGGATAAAAAGGGAGAAGAGTCAACCTTCAGGAAAGGAAGCTAAGGCCGATTCCCAAGTTGTTGTTGTCTCACTTCCAACTGTTCCTAGTTGTTTATATCCCATTCATTCACGGCCCATGAACGTTCAAGTTCTGCCTGGGTGGTGGTTGTTTTAAGTATGGTATCGAAAATGTTTAAAGTGATATGGGTTTGTTCCGATGAGCCAGGTTCAATATTAGGTTGTCTTACAACGGGGAAAGTCATAGAGGAAAAAAAATTAAAGGAGAGTTCAAGGTTTTTGATGCTGTATCAATTTGATCTTATAAAAGAGAACTTTTGAATCTAATATTAAAGACAAAGTGAAAACCAAAGGCCTTTTCCCGTAACTGAGTTATATTTTAAATAAATGTTTTGTGAAACGTGAGAAAAACATTAATTTGTCTATAACACGAGGCTCCTATCAAGGGAGAATATCACCCTGTAAACAGAAGAAGAAAATAAGATAAGAAGAAATCTGACGAAGCATAAAATATGACAATCTAAAGGGTTCACAGGTCTTGTACTTGCTAATAGCTGATATAGAGGAAAAACTGTAAACGATATAGATGACTAAAAATTGATCACCACAGTAGAGGTTTTACTAAATTGCAATGAAACATTCATCAGACATATATAAGTGAAATGAAATTGAATATGGAATCACAAAGGAAACAAACTCATAACACAGTCTTGATGGAATCAGGAGTCTTCAGATTGCTTTGTATTAATTCTCAAAAGGAGATAGTCTCTATTACAATCGAACAAAACTATCCAACCCTTTTTCTTTCTTCTAATTACATATTTATACAATTTATGCATGCTAGGATCTCAATTGTCACAGCAGTTTTTTGGTTACAAAAAGGATATTTAAGCGTTCCAATTCTTTGCCTTTGTCCTCTTTCGGGCGGATGGATCACCTTCCTTTCTTTAAACTTTGGGTTCTAAAAATAGAACAGGCAGACACATGTCATTATTTGGTACCCAAATACTGCCCCTTCGCCTGTTGTGTGCAAGTGATGCACTTCTCCACCAACTGGGCTATCACCCTGGAAGGTTCTGCTTGATTATTTGCCTCAAAAGTGTAACAATCCTTCACTAATTGTGGCAACTTTCTTTCTACCTGTCGGTCTTCGGGGCTAATAGAACATAAAAGTACACTTGGTTTTATTAGCCATCTGTCTACTTGAACTATATCTGTATGGGTTGTCTGTGATATTTCAGCCAACTCTCTTTCCTCATTCTCCTTGATATTGAGCAAGTGTTTATCTATATTGATCTGGCCCAATGTCTCAGTACTGCTTTCACTATCGAGACCCAACGAACTCCCATCTACGAAGCCAAAAGTTTATTCACAAGATTTTCTTACCTCTTTAGCTTGTTGTCTGCCTTCTAATATGTTACACTCCCATTCCTTCAACAAGATGTTACCTCGGGTCTGCTCTAAGATGGAAAACCTGAAACTACTTCCCGTTTCCCTTTTTTTCATGGCTATAACAGCCTCTTGGAAAGCGACCCGAGCCGCCCTAGCTTCTTGTTCTCTGAAAGAGATGTTTTCCAGTACTTGATAAATGAGTTGGTAGTTGTTTTGAATAGTTTCCACCTTAGCAAGTAAATCTTGTTGAGCTGTCGATACTCTTTTTCGGATTTCTATGGCTTGGGATTGAAATATCCCGATATCTATCACCTGGCTTTCGGCGAAATTTAATTTGGCCTGTAGTTGCTCTATCAATTCTTCTTGCTGGCTTATCTGTGATTGGCTGGTCTAGGCCACCTATTGTGTTTGTTCGAGATCGGTTTTGATCCGCTCGATTTCCTTTTGATCAGCTGCTCTAGCTTGCTCTATACCTAAATTCGCCTGGTCTTTGGCAGCTGCCTCTGCTGTAGCCAGTTTAGCCTCCAAAGTTTTGATTAAGTGATTTTTCCACTTCAACTGATATTTTAGGGACTCGACAGAATATTGGTTGGATGTAGCAAAAGCCCCCAATGTCCCTGCTATCTGAGTTGCAAATTCATGCTTCTTCATGTCTTTTCCATCGGCTAAGATTTTAAATTTCTTGGCTACCTTGCCTGCTTCTTGATAAATCTCTTGCTTTACAACAGCCTTTATCTTCTTATCGAAGAAAAATTCGTTCAGAGGCAACTCTTCCACAGTTATGGGCAATAGTTCTTTGCCGAAAATCCATCCAGCATCTGGGACCCCCTTTGTGGATTGTAGGGGAGTAATAGAAACAATGGGACTGTCGATCTTCTTGTATGATTTCCCCGGAGTAACAACCGAGGTTGGCTTGCTTGTAGGATTGGGGGTCTCGACTTCCTGTTTCAGGGCCCTAGTTCTTTTCCTGTTGTTCTTCTTGGTCAGGTGTCGAATCTTTGGAGCCCTTGGCTTCCGTTTGTTGTACATCTGGGGTCGTCGGGTTCTTACCCTGTAAGACTGGGGGAAGGCAGCTCCGCCGGTGTTCCTAGAATTTGAAAAAATCGGCCATTTCTTCAGGCGACAGGGCTTATATCTGACTCAAGACCTCTGCATAGGATCTCACGCCTCAAAAAATATCATCATGACGTGAATTCTCGTGTTCATATATTTTAAGGCCACAACTAGCCATGTGATTACTTACAACCCTGTGTGGGTCGTGTTTCTTGAACTCAATGTGGATGAATTTAATATCTTCCAAGGTTGTTGCCTCGGCCTTTGCGTGTCCAAAATCTAATAAAGAATAGGTATTCAAATGAATGGGGAAGGGTGGCCTTACCTTTTTCAAAAATCCTTTAAGCTCTTTGCTTATGCCACCAATCACGGTTTGCCTAGCGATTTTGCGACAAACCAACCTATCTGGTATAAATAATGGTAGAGCATAAGGAGGAACAGAGGCGCCGAAAACCCTGATATAAGAAAATTTTGCCTCTACGTACCAGTCGGCCACGTTTCTCAAGTTGGTCGCGATACTATCTGAAATCATGGACGGTGGATTACCGAAGATGATGACATGCATCGGCACCATTACCCAATTGAAAATGTCATATATGAAGTTTGCGGCCTTATCTTCCCAAAGTTATGAATGGTAGACATGGATAGGCTTAGCATCAAATGGAGTCCAGCTCCATCTCATTAATGGAAAAGGCGTCATGAAACAAATGGCGTCCATGATGTATGCAGACATAAAAAATGAAGCGGCCTTCCCATTTTCCCTCTGTGTTCGATATTCTGTAATACGACTGGTTAGACTATCTGACAACAGTTTGGCCCAGTCGAAGGAACAGCCTTCAGTGACTGTATGAATCAAAGGCACCCAAGGGAGAAAGAAATGTGTGGTGTCCTCCCTCCCATACAATCTACAGGTCATCATTGTTATGTTTTTGAATTGTGGTTCCAAAGAAGAGATTGAATAAACTCCATTACCGTCTGCCCTGAACTTTGCGGGGTGCGAGACCCAATCCTTGATCAGATCAGACAAGTTTCTACCGTATTGATCACATTCCTTCCACTTAAAACTTTCCAAAAACTCGGCATTGTGTGAGAAGTTTGGTGTGGGTGACAATTGGTACATCGCCTGCAAATGTTCTAGTCTAAAGGTCCCAACGGTCACCTTTTGCTCACTGATGATAGTTATGGTTTGGATATCCATGTGATATAGCGCCCATCAGATCATATCATAGTAGGGAAGGAGTCATGGCCCAGTCGCTACCTTAAGCATCTCTGCTTGAACAATGATCTTGTATTTGGTGGCCAAGTCATCCTTCTCATTATCACTGGAATCGTCTGAACAGTTCACTAATTCGGACTACAGAACCTCGGAGATGTATGACCAAGTTCTGACAGAATCAATACTTCAGGGTGAAGTATCAGAAACATTATCTGAGCCTTGCCCTGAACTCTCAGCAATTACCTTGGACGCTTTTCATGGGGCCATGATAGAGGACTCTGACTTAGCTCTCCTGTAGTAAAAATATGTATACATATAGAAATTATCTTGATGAGAAAAGCTTCTCTGCGCAAGATAGAAATGAGCTTTGAAACACTGAGAGAAAGAGATCTATATCTCGGTCATTTAAAACCTTGACGTCCTTCTGAACAGAACGATCAAATCATTTTTAGAGAAAGATTTAGCAATAAAAACCATATCCTTACCTGTCACTTCACCTTATTTCCAATTAATGCCATAAATTTCGACGGGTCATGACACAGTTGGCGCAAGAAACATTTTAAATTTACCTCATAGACTGTGTATATTAATATTTGTATTAAAACACTGATTAATTTTCTTAGGTTCTTTAATTAGATTTTCTTTAAACTTTAATCACCTTTTCAGCGTTCGCTGTATCGGGAGATTTCACTCATATCCTTCAAGCCCCTAAAACCTGAGATCGCGATGACGTGATCTAGTTAAGAAAAAAACGTAATCCGGATTAAGTGTTTAATTAATCAGTGTTTAATTGATATCGCGACTTCGCGACTCGGGGCTACGAAGGTAAAGTTTCTTGGAAAAGTGAATGCCGAGTCGTGAAACCCTGACAATGTTTAATTGATATCATGATTTAGTGACTCGGGGCTACGAAAGTAAAGTTTCTTGGAAGAGCGATCGCTGAGACGTGAAATCCCGACAGCACTTAACTAAGGTTTAAGGAACTTTACTCTCGGCGCTAACCTGGGTAAGTTTTCAAGGTTGTTTCACGACTACGCGCATCGGGCCTTGGGAACCTTGTGACTTGTAACTCCTGAAGCGCGATATCCCGAGGCATATAAAAGTAAAAAAAATCTCGTTTAATAGTTAAAAGGAAATGACTTAGAGGTATAACGACCCTTGCTACTTTGCATGTCAGGATTACTAAGGTTTTCAGTGGGTAAAGATCACGATGTAAAAGTCAGTTTAAAGGTCAACTTTTGATTTTAAAATTACATTTAAACCAGTTGAAAAGGTGGCTCCAACAAGCAGCCTGCGAGAATCCTAAGGAAGTTTGCACCTCTCCTTTGAGTAGGGTGCGAGAATTTATACTCTTAGAAATGTGCGAAGTTTTCAGTACTATGTCGTCACACCCTGCTAGAGATGGGACCTACGAAAATACTATTATTTTCGCACCTCACTTCCGTGGCTCCGTGGCTTTGCTACCATGTAGAAATTTCAATACAAATTAAGTATTTCCTATGATTCTCCTGATCTAACAATTATATGCCACTGTTAAATACATAATCGCTTCTACTAATATTCTTGCGGAAATTAAACCACGATCACAAAGTGAAATATCAAGAACACATAACACAAAACTTTTTCTGGAAAAGCGTAAAGCTAAAAACCCCACTATCATATATTATGTATATCATGGATCATGAAACAATATCATACAAAACTCTAATCCAAGAGCTCTCAGTGCAATACAATCGTCTCACGTTGTCATACAAAACTCATCAAATACATGTTTCAATTCTATCTCCAGAAAGCCTGCCTCCTCTGTACAATCCCTGCAATTAGAATTCTCACAATGAATTCGAATTACCTAGTTTGCACATGCTCATGAGCATATCCACTGCATGTGTGATTTCATGAGTGCACTTCACTCAAATCACAATTGATAGCCAAACTGTCCCTTTCACCTATTATCTCAACTAGGTCTCCACTGGATCTGACATGCATGTAGTTAATCGTGGAGAATCTTCAGTTGCATGTGAGTTCACTGATTTGAATTAATTAATAATTAATTCACTGTACTCTCACTAGTGTAAGTTCAGTTACAAC
>SNQJ01S0173752.1:0-12241 GCA_010110895.2 Picea sitchensis | reverse complement strand
TAAAAATTGGGTATGGGCTCTGGTTATGGCAGCAAGCCACACCAGTCTAGAGAAAACGTGGGTAGCAACAGCAAAGGCTAAGGCATGATATGGCTCAGACACTACGCAGTTGTGATGTGCTTCACAAGAAAAATGGTTAGCTTTGAAACACGGGTGTGTGGGTTTCAGAAGTTGCAGAGATCGACGATGGAGGCAATGGTTGGTTGTGTCAAGGCTCTCCCTATCTCAGTGCGTGCATCAGTGGGGAGTATGGCAGACTTCCAGAGTGGCAACCATTGCAAGAGTCGGGAGGGAACCCTCAATGAGCTTACCTTCCCACCTAAAAAATGCATGTGCCCAGGTTGACACATGTCTTCCTGAAGCTGCATGAGCTCCACTTAACACTCATTCCCTTTCCCCGAGAACTTAGGACAACATAGGTTATGTCAAACCTTAACCTCTAGGAAATAATAATATAATATCATTCCTTTAGAGGCAAGTCCTCTAGCTTAGCCCTTATTCCTAGACACTTATCCCCTTCCCTTTCCCTACCTAGTGGAGCTTAGTCCCCCATAACTCTTTCTTCGTGGTCGGTCTACACGCAGTGATGTAATTTTATTAATGATGTGAGTATTTACATATACAAAATCAGGCTCATTGGCCTTAGCATCTGGGCTCTCCGGCCTAATAAACAAATAAGTCTTCCAACTTATAAACACTTGGCTCACTAGCCTATAAACATAATTACAATTCCACAGGGGCTCGACCTTGGGGTGTTACAATCCCCTCCCCTTATTTTTTCACTGTCCTCAGTGCAACTTATTTACAAAACAAAAACAACATTTCCAAAATCTTCAAAAAGATGTGGGTACTCTACCTGCATAGAATCTTCATGCTCCCATGTTGTGTCCTCAGGACCGTACCAGGTCCACTGAACCTTTACAAGCTTTATGACTCAATTCTGGAGTTGCTTGCTCTTCCAGTCCAGTATGCGCACAGGCTGCACTTGCAAAGCACCTTCTTGCTCCACCTGAATCACATTCCAATCAATCACATGATTAGCATCAGGTATATACTTTTTGAGAAATGACACATGAAATACATTATGAATAGTCATGGATGCAAGCAATGCAAGCATGTAAGCTACTGGTCCAATCCTTTCTAGGATTTCAAACAGTCCACAATATATGGCTGCCAACTTGGAATAGCTTCCCAACTTCAGGGAACTTCTGTTGGCTTTCACCTTCAAGAAAACATGATCACCCACTTTAAACTCTATGTGGGTTCTGCCTTTGTCTGCATAGATTTTTTGCTTGTCTTGGGAAGCCTTCAAATTTTTCTTTATCTTTAACAATTGCTCTTCCATTTCCCTAAGCAACTCTGGCCCAACCACTACCCTATCAGCTAGGTTGTCCCAACTTACTGGGGTGTTGCACTTTCTTCCATAAAGTGCTTCAAATGAGCTCATCTTCAGTGATGCTTGATACCCATTGTTGTAGGAAAATTCTACCAAGTGTAGATAATATTCCCATTTAGATGGTTTGTCCATCACATACATCCTTAACATATCTTATATCACTTGGTTTACTCTTTCTATTTGTCCATCTGACTCAGGATGATAGGTTGTGTTGAAGTTCAGGTTCGTTCTGAACCCCTTGAATACTCCTCTCCAAAAATTCGAGGTAAATTTTGGGTCTCTGTCAAACACAACTGTCTTGGGAATACCGTGCAATCCTGCTACTTCCCTCATATAAATATCGGCAACGTTAGTTGCCTTGTGAGTAGTCTTCAATGGGATAAAATGGGCGGCCTTCGTGAGCTTATCTACCACCACCATGATGGAATCATGTTGTTTGTTTGTTCTAGGTAATCATGTGATGAAATCCATTGTCACCACTTCCCACTTCCGCTTAGGGATGGTTAATGGATGTAGCAAACTAGTTGGGTGTCTATGCTCAGCTTTGACCCTTTGACACTCCATACATCTGGCAATGTACTCTGCAATTTCTTTCTTCATACCTAGCCAATGGTAATGGCTCTTGACTGATGCCACTATTTTCTAGTATCTAGGGTGCCCAACCTAAGGCACATTATGCATTTCTTTTAAAACCGCACTCCTCAATTCAGGAGAATTGGGTACATAAACTTTGTTTATGTACAAGAGAATTCCATCGATTCCCAATTCATAATCTTCAGCTTTCTGCTGCATCTTGCCTTGTTGTAACTTTGTTACCATCTCCATGTACTGCAAATCTACTTTTGCAGCTTCCAAAATTATTCCTTTAACATCAGTTTGATACATGCTAATGGTTGTAGCATGTAGTTCATGCACCCTCCTATTGAGTGAATCAGTCACTTTGTTCTCCTTTGCTTTGATGTGCTTGATATCAAAGTCATATTCACAGAGGAATTCCAACCATCTGCTATGTCTGCCATTCAATGTAGGTTGATCAAAAAAATACTTTAGACCATTATGGTCTATCCTGAGCTCAAAACTCTTTCCCATGAGGTAGTGTCTCCATTTCTTTAAAGTGTGTACAATGGTTTCCAACTCCAGGTTGTGAGTGGCGTAGAGCCTTTCATGCTCTTTCAATTTCCTAGATTTAAAGCCTGTCAGGAACCCATTCTAACTGAGGAATCCACCTAGTCCTTCTTTGCATGCATCAGTGGAAACCATGAAATCTTCATTCGGATCTGCAATCTTCAGAATTGGAGCACTGGTTAATAGTTGCTTCAATTGTTGGAATCTCTCTTCACATTCCTTTGTCCATTGAAATTTTACCCCTTTTTTTCTCCAGGGAAGTGATTGGGTGAGTGATTCTCAAAAATCCTGCAAGGAATCTCTTGTAGTATCCAGCCAAACCCATGAAGGATTGGACTTCAGTCACATTCTTAGGTGTTGTCCACCCTTTAATGGATTCAATCTTTTCAGGGTCTACTGTTATTCCCTCCTCGGATATTATATGCCCCAAATAGTGGATTCGATTTTGGTAAAATGAGCACTTGCTCAATTTGGTGAACAGTTGGTGCTCTCTTAACACCTGTAACACCATCCTTAAGTGTTGCTTGTGCTCTTCTTTTGTATTGGAATATACAAGGATTTCATCCAAAATGACAATGACAAACTTGTCTAAATATTCTCAGAAAACACCATTCATTAAGCACATGAAAATAGTTGGTGCATTTGATAACCCAAATGGCACCACTGTGAACTCATAATGACCATACCTTGTCCTGAAGGCGGTCTTATTGGTATCTTCATCATTAATCCTTACCTGATGGTATCCTGACCTGAGATCTATCTTTGAAAATATCCTTGCATCCTTCAACTGATCGAAGAGATCATCAATCCTTGGTAAGGGATACTTGTTCTTTATGGTTAATTTATTTAACTACCTGAAGTCAATGCACAATCTCAAGGTCCCATCTTTCTTCTTCGTGAACAAGACTAGGGCACCCCAAGGTGACACACTTGGGTGTATGTACCCTTCTTTAGAAGCTCTTCAAGCTGCATTTGCAACTCCTTCAGCTATGGTGTACTCATTCTGTAAGGATTTTTTGATACTGGAGCTGCTCCAAGCATTAAATTTATAGAGAAATCAATATCTCTCATTGGGGGTAGTCATGGTACCTCCTTGAACACATCGTTGAAATCTTCCAGGACTACATGATCCTCCAGATTTGGCACCTTACCCTTAAATGCTTCTTCCATATGAGTTTCAAATATTTGGTAGCCCTTCCTGTAACACTTCTTCAGCTGCATTGCTGAAATTTCTCGGACAATACCTATCCTGGGAATTCCTTGGATTGTTCTCTGATTTCGTTCCTCATACAAGCAATTGAAAGCCTTATTATGACAGTCTAATATGGCACGGTGTTGATCTAACCAATCCATACTAATTAGGCAATCATATGATCCCAAAGGAAAGATGTTCAAATCTGCCTTGGTACTCAGTCTATTCATGCCCATTGGACATGGTTTAATCAACTCAACAACCTTTCTCTTGGTTCCTATAGCCAGTTGCACCAACCAAGATTTCCCATGCTTGCTTCTTGGAATTTGCAATCCTCCCACTACCTTGGGATCTATATAGCTATGACTAGCCCCTGAATCAATTAAAATAGTAAAGGCATGGTTATTGATCATACCTTTAACTTCAATCATGTGTGATTGAAACTCAACTTGCTTGTTGTCCAGGGTTGCATAGATCCTTGCTACTCTTCTACCCATGTCCTCTAGCGTTTCTGCTTGTTGAACATTGTGAATAGCTCTCACTTTGTCAATTCTATGAGGACAATCTCTATACCTATGATCTCCTTTACAACCCCAACATTCCATAGGTGTCTTCCTTGGCCTTTGCCCACCTACATTAGCTATCCTGGGCTCTCTAAAAATTGGTTGTCCTTGAGGACTATTTTTGAAAAATGGTGGCTTGTTCCCCTTCTGCCTCTGCTCCCTTTTAAACTTCCTCTTGTCTTCCCAAGCCTTCTGGAAAATAGGTTTCCCTTTTTGTTGATCAAATAAGCGTTTTTCTCTCCTTATGGTTTGTTCCATAGTTTTATCATATTGGATCTTGTCACTGATGAAAGATGGCAGCCCACTAAGATACCTTTGAATCTTAATTGTCTCATCCTTAATGAAGGGGACATACTTCAACAACTCCAAGAATCTTCTTTCATACTCATCAATGGACATACTTCCTAGCTTGAGTTCAAAGAACTCTTTCATTTTCCTGTCATAATACCTCTTAGTTAAGTACTTCTTTTCAAAATGCCTCTTGAATTCCCTCCATGTAACATTCTTCTCTCTGACGTGTTTCACTTGCACAATCTGATCCCACCATATGGATGCCTTTCCTGTTAGCTGATAGATGTCAATTCTTCCTTCTGCACGAGAAGAGTAATTGTACAGTTGGAAATATTTTCTCATGCCCAGCAACCATGCCTCAACATCTTCATCTTTCTTGGGCTCTCCATCAAAAGTAGGAGGCTTGATCTTGTTCATTTATCCCTTCAGTTCATCCACTCCATAGTTCCTATGTTTTTGGGTAGGGGATGGACTTGAATTGTTGTGCGTCCTCTTCTTGGAATACCTTCAGGAGTGCTAGTGATGTCTATTATCACTTCTTCCTCTTCTTTCCTCATCAGGGGACCGGTGGCTTCCTGATTTGTTGGATCCACCTTCCTTATATATCTTCTTTTCAATTATTTCTAGGCTCTGCATCAAATTCATGTTGAAGTCTTCTTGTTGCTCCTTGGCTTTCATAAGTCTTTCATTATCTACCTGGTGAATTTGGACATCTTTTTGCAAATTTTTGATGATTTTCATCATACCCACGTTTGTATCTATTTCTTCTCCATGCCCATTGGAGTTCGATCCTTAAATTCCCAAATGGTCATAGATTCCTCTAACTTCATCCTCCTTATTGTAAGCATCATGTTCCTCCTCCATTTCTCTGCACTATGGAACAATTTGGTTCGGTTCTGACAATTGTTAACTCTGCAAAATGTGCAGTCAACCGAAATTTTTCAGGTTATTTGACTTAATAATTTTCCCGAATAACTTAAACAATCTGATTCAACAAAAGAATATCAAACTCCATTTTCAGCAGTTCTTGGTTGATCAAGAACCTCTCAAGCTTATATCTCTAATCCCAGCTCAGTTCTGCAACAATTTTTGGGCGCTAGCCCCTTTTCTTCAGCCCTTGGTTCGCATGCGACCACGACTGTGACCAAGTGCTAATGATTTGGGCACTTATCCGGAGTCTTGAAACTTTAGTCTCCCTAGCTTCGTAGGTTTCCCTTTTCCGCGTGTCACAAACATCACAGAACAATGAACTGTCGGACGTGCGAAGAATGGTGGATCTACAGTCCACATTCCTTGCTCGGATCTACGATGGATAGGAGCTCTGGAACTCCGAGCTTCGGCGGTATCCAAATCACATCACAACAAATATCCCAGAGTGCCAAATTGGTGAACTCGCGAAGTGGAGTGGATCAATTGTCCATGTCCTCCCAGCATCCAACAACTGGTATTTACTACGGAACTCCGGGCTTCAGGGCTTCAAGCTTCCAGGACTTCAGAGCTTTGGGGCTTCAGGACTTCGGAGCTTCGGGGCTCTGGGACTTTGGAGGATTTCACATCTGCACAGCCCAAAACTCCCGAAACGTGAATCTCTGAATACTTCCACGTCACCCCGGTGACGTTATCACATCACGTCACTTCGGTGCTACGGAACTTCAGGGATTTCTTCCTCCCATTCCATCACGAACCATATCTTTCAGATTTCCAAGTCTCTGGACTTCATGATCGGGCACCACGCATCCCTTGTGACCCTCAAGGTCCCCACTACCCATGCTCAAGAGGAGTGCCATGTGGCGGAATACTAGAAGTGGACAGGCGGCCCAATATGACTGGTGACATGTGTCATGTTCTAACTGACATTTATATCTTCCAAAGGTTCTTAAATCACTGACACGTTGCACATATCCCATGTGTCCATGTCATCCCTGGTGACGTCAGCAGGCCACGTCACTTTGGGACTTTGGGCTTTGGGACTTTTCATACTAGCACACTCCAATTCTCTCAAACGTTGAATTTCCGAATGAGTTGATCTTCTGACATGCGTCCCTTTTTAATGAATGGTCTGGATTAAATCTAGTTTTCAGGACTTTGGACTTTGAAGGTTTCTACCTCATCACTTTGTGATTTCCCCGAACGTCAAACTGGCGATGTACTGAACCAGTGTCTCTTCGGAGCTTTATTACTTTGGCGCTCCAGAGCTTCAACACTTCGGGCTTCAGAGAAATTCACACCTTCTTCTAACATTTCCTATGAAGGTCGAACCAGCAAAGTAATAAACCAGTGTCTCTTCGGAGCTTTATTACTTCAGCGCTCTGGAGCTTCAACACTCCGAGCTTCAGAGAAATTCACAACTTCTTCTCTAATTTCTTACGAACGTTGAATTCCCAAACCTCCTAAATTTTTTGGGGTCCACGTAGTAAAACTATCATAATATAAGATGGTGACATGTGGCATGAGTAGGGGAGGTCCATGTCACTTCGGGGCTTTGGAAGATTTTACACTTGCATTCCCCAAATCTCCCAAATGTTGAACTTTCGAACTAGTTGATCTGTTGACACGTGTCTCTTCAGATGGACAATCTGGATTAACTCTGGACTTCGGGACTTTGGGAGTTTGCACATTAGCACACTTTGTTTCTCCCGAATACCAAATTTCCAAACGGCTGTGAGATCTACAGCTCATAACCACCCATGTGCAGATCTGACGGTTGAGATTTGTTTTTGGTCAAATCCAGAGATAAACACTTCTCCCCGGATCTACGATGTAGATCTTCTTCGGGACTTCGGAACTTTGGGCTTCGGTGGATTTCTTGAATTATCACCATGTTTTTCCTGAACTCTGAACCATCGAACGACTGCTTCCCATAACTTTAGGACTCCAGGGCTTCATAGCTTCTCTTAACATTACCTCATGGTTCTCCCGAACTCTAAACCATCAAACTACTTGGGGAAAATCCACGACTCTCCTCATCCTGGATGATCTATGGCTGAAAATCACTACGGGACTTCGGAACTTCGGGCTTTGGCCCCTTTTGATCTTATAACCCATAAACTTCGTCGAAGTCACGAAGTCTGAATGACTTGGAGGTTAACCTTCATGCGCTTTTTTCCGGATCTGACCGTTGTGAAGGATCCTCCTTCTCCTGAACAGATCCTACAGCCCAACACCACGATTGTTGTGTTTTCTTTCTCTATGGCCATTTCTTAAACTGTTATACCTCATGTGCTTCTGAACATAGTCCAAGTGTTCTCTCAAGGCCCTTCTGGCACTCTCTACATCAAAATTCTTTGGACTTTTCACTCTGAATTCCTCTTTCATGGCCCATCCAGGTCCAGTGTTGAAACCATGGCTCTGATACCAATTTGCAACGTCCCCAACCCTCAAACCTCTGTCAGGTAACGCTACCTAAACAATTGTATCTTTGTTTTTCTGCTCTGATACCAATTTGTAATGTCCCCGACCCTCAAACCTATGTCGGGTAACGCTACCTAAACAATTATATCTTTGTTTTTCTCCTCTGATACCATTTTGTGACATCCTCGGCCTTAAACCAACAGGTCGGGCCATGCCACCAAATAAATTTCATGCTCTAATACCATATATATTTATATACATATCTATCTAATGCAATTTAAACAGTTATATCATTTTGTTCATACACCAATTCATGCGGAAAAAACATTAAAACATACATGCAACATATACAGACAATTATAATAACATTATAACTTGATTTCAAGATACACATCATACAAAGGACAAATATTTGGTACTTATCTTTTAATAGATGACCACCAAATGTGTGCAAACCTTCCACGAACCTTCTATCCTTAGACCACATTGCTCATCATGCTAAGTAGTGGGTCACTTCTGAGTTGGGACTAACCTCCACCAAGCAAGGGATTCCTAGGCTTGGCAAGGACAACAGGAAAGTCACACAGATCAATAGGAAGGATTTTTTCCTAGGAGCCACTTATGCTCACAGACCCTCATTCCCCACATGCCTGTCCCACCCTAGGAGTGTACACCTTCACTATCACAAGTCCATCGGCTATCCACCTCCCTTCTAGGGCTTCAGCAACAGGTTGGCCCAGAAGTCTCAAAGTATTGTAGCTGCTACGGGACTCCCTCCAGGAGAACTTACTTCCTCAACACACTCTCTCACCTGGAGAGAGTTGCTCAAAGGCCTGACAACCTGCCTCTTCTATCCAGCTCCTAAGTCCAATGGGTAACCACCACAACAAAAATTGGGTATGGGCTCCGGTAATGTAAAAAAGCAACACCAATCCAGAGAAAACGTGGGTAGCAACAACAAAGGCTAAGGAGTGATATGGCTCAGACACTACGTAGTTGTGTTGTGCTTCACAGGAAAAATGGTTAGCTTTGTAACATGGGTGTGCAGGTTTCAGAAGTTGCAGAGATCGACGATGGAGGTAATGGATGGTTGTGTCAAGGCTCTCCCTATCTTAGTGTGTGCATCAGTGGGGAGTATGGAAGACTTACAGAGTGGCGACCATCGCGAGAGTCGAGAGGGAACTCCCAACAAGGTGACCTTCCCACCTAAAAACTGCATGCACCCAGGTTGACACATGTCTTTCTGAAGCTGCATGAGCTCCACTTAACACCTGTTCCCTTTACCCAAGAACTTAGGACAACATAGGTTATGTAAAACCTTAGCCTCTAGGAAATAATAATATAATATCATTCCTTTAGAGGTAAGCCTTCTAGCTTAGCCCCTATTCCTAGACACTTAGCCCCTTCCCTTTCCCTTTCTAGTGGAGCTTAGTCCCCCATAAATCTTTCTTTGTGGTCGGTCTACATGCAACGATGTAATTTTATTAATGATGTGAGTATTTACATATACAAACTCAAGCTCATTGGCATTAGCATCTAGGCTCTTTGGCCTAATAAACACATAAGTCTTCCAGCTTATAAACACTTGGCTCACCAGTCTATAAACATAATTACAATTCAGCAGGGGCTCGGCCTTGGGGTGTTACAGGTCTCTATGGAATTTGTATGTGAACTATTCATATGGAAAACGACGTGGGTGTCTCTTACTATCTGTAGTTCTTTTGTGCTTTATCTGTGAAAAAAGGATATTGTTTGGGAAGTTCTTGGGCCTGCCTTGCCTCTGGTTTTCTTTTTTAGATTCCTTTATGTCTATTAAAAACGTTACCATTACTTGTGGCATGTGGGTTATTTGGAAACTCTGCTTGTCATTTGATTGTGTGGCTCTCATGGCTATCGTGATCGCGCCCCTATATCAGCTCTGTAATTAATGTGGAATTTTGTGGTGGTGTTAAGTTTTTCGTGCTCTTTTTGGCTAAACCCTCAACTTGTTCAACTCACTATCCTTCACTGCATTACTGTTAATAGTTGTATATCAAACCTTGTATTTGGAAAAAGTGTGGGGGTGGCCAACCCAGAATTTAATAAAGGCATTGTTCATGCTCATTTTTAGTCATGGGTCTTGTTGATTATTTACTATGCGAAGTTAGAAAGAATGCTAACCACACCTCTTTTTTTAATACAGTCGGTCATGTGGAAATAATTGGGGTGATGGCAACATTTCAATACCATTGTTTAAGGGATACAACCTATTGTGTGTTCGATTTTATATGAAAGGAATACCTTTGTGGATGAATAACATATGCATTGAATGAGTTTTGCGAACCAGAATGAAGGGAATTTTGGAAGCATTGTTATTTGAAGTTTCAATTTCGAATTGAGTTATACATAGGGATCCCTTCTCTAGCCACTTCATGGAACCCTACAGTGATTTGAAATGTACCGGTGTTGATATCGTGGACCACAGTCTGTCATTTCCTCGACTGTTGGTTGTGATTATTGTGATTATTTTGATGTTGTGTCTCCTCGACTTTGTTGTGCACGAGATGTGTTATTACTGTCAAATGTTTATTGGGCAATAAATTATGAAATGATTATTGTGCAATGCAAATTCTAAATGCAAATGAGCAGCCTTAAAGTGAAAACCAAGTTCTGGATTTTGGGAAATAGAGTGTTGAATTTCAATTTTTAAATGGCAAGGGTTTTGAATTTTAATGGACGTTGAAGATGTCATTGTTTGATATATTAGAAAAATATCCATAGGAGTCCTTTCTGTTATACCATTTTACACAAAATACACTCCCCTCGTCATCCCAATTGCACTTGTTCACTCCTTGTTCTGTGATATTCATTTTTAAGAAAGGTCTGTATGGAGATGAAGAAAATTTGAAGTGGCAGTAATTGATAATCAGTACTCTTGGAGATGGTTGTATACACAGTTTGATAGTTTTGTTGATTGCTTGAACAATATTCGTAAATATTCCCCCCTCCATGATATCGCTTTACGCTAAATACAAGCCCTCCATACTCCCAATGATCCTATCAATTCCATGTTTGTATCGCAATTAATAAATGACATTTTAATGGATGGATTGCATGCATCATGCAGTAAATTATAGAGCCAACTGTTGATTTATTTAAGTGGGGTTTCATGGATGGGTTATTAAAAAAAATTCATGACTGGTTAAATATTGCTACAGGATGAGTTTTTTTCAGCAGGGGCAGTAATGGCCGGAATAATAGAGGCAGAGGTAACTGGCAGCGAGGCTATAGAAGGCCTCAGTTTTCTATCAACTTTGATGTTGATCCACAAGAGTTAAACCAGTTGTTTCAAGATGGGTTTTTCAATTTGGTTGCCCATGGTATATTGCATCCCCGACCTGACAGGCCCCCATTTCAACCTCCTCGGAATTTTCCTGACATTCCCATTCCTCCACATGTGTCAATGCATCTCGAAGTCCCTGCTAATGACGGTTGGCAATAAATTGTCCACCAGCTTGTCTCTCACCACTGTGGTTGGCCCATTGTGTCATTGCCTTTACCACCACCAGTTAATCCCAATGCTCAAATTGCTCGTTTTGTTTCACCAGTGCAGCCCTCGCACGTGAGCAAAAGATTAAAAATTGATATCCCACAACCTGTGCAAGACAAAGGAAAAGCAGCGGCCTCCCCCTCCAGTCCACCCACAGAGTCTTCTAAATTTGTGTCTTCACGTCTCCACCTAAAGGATGACTACTCCCATGTGATCAGCGAAATATAGCCCCAAGGGTCTAACCAACCAAGGGCTACCCCAGAAAAGTCAAGAGGAGACAATAGTGAGAAGAGGAAATATGTTCACACAGCGACAAATATGGATTTTAAATGTTTTTTCTTTTATGATATTCAGTGATGAAGACAGTGTTTAATGATTTTCAGCATATTTTTGACAGCAAGCTTTATTTTGGATATTTTTTGTGGATAAGATGGATATATTGTTTTTTGGGATATGGTCTTAAATTTTGTTGATATTTAAATATTCGACTTAAATGATATCCATGAGAGCTACAAGGGTGTTATATGATCCAAATTATGTTTTGTATTTTATATTTGATGGTTGGCAAAGAGAATGATGGGAGTCACAAGGGGTCCCACCTATTTAGTTCTTATTAATTAGACCCTTATTTATATATTATTATTAATTATTTCTCCTTAAACTAATTAGTTAAGTTAATTTGACTTAATTAAAGAAAGTAGTTGAACTACCTCAACTTATTGAGAAAGAATAAAGGTTCAATGAAAGGAAGAGACAAGAGGGGAATGGAAGGAGAACTATAACTTTAAGGTTTT
>SNQJ01S0173751.1:6534-18063 GCA_010110895.2 Picea sitchensis | reverse complement strand
TGAAAATAAACCTTTCAAATTTAATAATATATATTTTTATATAATATTTATTATATTACATAATAAATATAATCTAAATAATATATTAGATAATAAATATAATAATAAATAATATATTAGATAATAAATATAATAATAAATAAATAGTACAACTTTTTATATTTAGATGTGGTGATTGGTGATAATCATTGATTATGTAATTAATTCTACATATTGAAAGACGTGAAGGTAGCAATAACACTTCAATTCTATCAACTAATTAGAAATGAGAAACACAAATATTTTTATTATATCCAAAAATATATATTTGTTTTCCTATGTTAAACATTACTTTGCATACACAAAATTATGGTAAAAAATAAATTAATGTCACATCAAAAGCAAACTCATTGCTATAGTCCCATGGCAGGGACTAATAAGAGTTTCTTTTATTGGAAATATATATTGGGAGGGGGTTAAACAAAAGGATTTTGGAAGGTATTTATCAATATCTGGTGAAATTAAAAGTATTCTTTAGTTATAGGTTAACCAAGTGAAGACCCGTATGAAACCCCCTTATTTGTGGGACATGGGACCCTCTTCGCCTAGCAGTATACATACCCTACCCCTTTTGAACTTGTAACTTATTAAGAAGAAACAAATGTTTTTAATCATTAAACCTAGTCAAAATATAAAAGAATAAATATCTATTATTCAAAATACAGTGTATATCCATTAATCAAAATATATTGAAAAAACAAATCTCATTTATGCCAATTGAAAATAAATATATATTTATTGTTAAAAAATATTACACAGCCATCAATCAAAATATATAAATATATTAAAAGAGTCCAAAATATTAAAAAAAAAAATCAAAACAAGTACATCATCATCCATGAATGTAAGGTAAAATAAAGGAGTGAGAATATCTAAAACATTCCCACACTCCAATGTAAGGTAAAATAAAGGAGTGGGAATGTGTATTGTTCCCAACTCCAATACATATCCGTAAATGAATCATCCATTGGTATTTCCAGCCACCTCCGTAGACTTCCACGTCGTTGGTCGTCAAGTCAAGACAATCCATCGTATTTTCTAGCGGCCTTCGCATAGATATTTTTCTGTTTCTTCATCTTAGTTTCCAGCAGGCTCACACCACTCTTAAATTCTCTCGGCAATTCTCTCTAGACACTCAAATTATCTTCGCTCCCATCACTTTTACATTCCCTCTGCACAATCTCACATTCTCTCGGTGTGGGAGTGGGCAAATGAGCTCCTCTTGCCGCGGCATTTTCATCCCTATCCTTATTTTTATTGGCACGCTAGTAGTATTCTATTGTTTAAGCAGCCTGGGCTATTTCACCACAGATGAGGATTATCCATCTTATAAAGAGTGCGCTCCTTCTATTTGTGGCAATTCAATCATCCGATATCCCTTCGGAAAATGTGGCGCTGTATCTACTTGTATCTACTGCTTAGACAATCGGACCATTCAAATTACATTGTACGACTTGGAAATAATGGAGTAAGTGCTACATGTAAGCATCAGTTATAAGTTTCAGTTGTGAGAGTCAGTTGTAGGCATGTTAAGAGGAAGTTCATAGTTGAGAGTCTAGTTGTCTTTGGTTTGCATGTAACTGACTCGGTAGAGTCTTTTCCTATATAGGATGTAATCCGTCTTCATTGAATAATATAGAAGTGAGCATAGCCTCATCGTGTGTTTGTTTGACATATTTTATCTTGATATCAGAGCCACGGGAGTGAGGTGTGTAAATTCTAGAGGTTCGTAGGTCCCTCCTCTGATAGGGTGCGGGGGCATATTGCTCACACTTTTGCGCATACTTAGAACCTAAAATTTTTGCATGCTACTGTGCATTTCAGTGCGAACATCCTTCAAGATTTTCGCAGGCAAGTGACTCGTGAGCTGCGAACATTCCATAGTCTACAAGAGCATGAGGTGCGGAAACACATGAGATTTCCGCAAGGTAATACAAGCATGAGGTGCGGAATAAGGTAATTGTTTATTTTTGCAGCATGAGTATTTTTACTGTGTGAATAAGGTTAAAGCGTCGATTTACTGCGTGAGTAAGTTTATAGCATGATTTCTGGAACAAATCGTGAAGACTGTTGCGTGAGTTTTTAAACGTGAAGTTTGCATATAGTTTGCATGCACTGGCAAAAGTCCGATCCATTCTCAAAATAATTTGCATGCTTGGAGTTGAAGGAAGAGAAAATCGTGAGTTTCTAAATGAGTCTTGTGAGTTCTTAAGAAATTTAATAATTATAACGTGGATAATTATAAGTGGATATTTTTGAGTTATAAAACTCTTTATTAAAGTGGATATGTGTGCATGGCACAACTTCTTATACATATTTTTAAGTTTCTGATTAAAAAGGTGAATACTTTTTATTAAGAGAAGCGTGAAGTGAAGAGTGTTTTATTCATTTTTTTTAAAGTGAAAAGGTGGATATTTTGAATATTAAGGTGCATGCATGACTTAAAGGTTGATATATGCATGTGAGGTGGTGTTATGATTTAAAGGTGGATGCATGCATGATTTAAGATGAGAACATAGATAGATTTGGATTAGTGGATCCTAAGGCAAAGTGACGAACTACTCAACACAGGAGAAAACTCGACGAAAAGTTGCATATCCTTGGTGTTTCACTTGCAGAGAATATCTTGCAGCGATGACGAATCCGCTGGCAGAGACCTACCTCAACGAAGCCAACAAGTTAGATGGCTCGAACTTCATTAACTGGAAATTCAAGATGCAGACACTCATGGAGGGCTATGGTGTCTGGAACATTGCAAAGGGAACTGAACTGAAACCTGATGCGACTGCCGGTGCGACAACAACACATATCCAAGACTGGGAGAAGTGCGAAAACAAGGCAAAGGTATTGTTGCACATGTCAGTTAAAGATAGCATAATTCCACATATTAGAGAAGCTACAACTTCTGCTGCAACATGGACACCTCTTAAAGCATTGTATGAAACTAGCAACACAAATCGCATTTTGTTCCTGAAAACTAAATTGCTAGGCATTAAGATGGATGGAAATGAATCTGTTAGTTCATTTTTGGGTCATATTAAAGAGGTGAAAGACAAGCTAGTAAATATAGGGGAAACTGTTTCCAACACTGATCTGGTCACTATTACCTTAAATGGTATGCTAGAATATTATCATATGCTCATAACAGGTCTCACAGCAAGAGAGAAACCTCCTACGTTTGAAGAACTGACAGGTATTTTGCTGCAAGAGGAAGAGAGGCACGAGAATCTGAAGCCTTCGAGTAAAGATTTGACATTGTGGTCAAATAATAGATCTGTGAGAGGAAGATCAGGAATAAGAGGCAGAGGAGGCAGTTCATGGCAGAGAGGCAGTTCATCGCAGAGAAGACAATCTCCAAATCAAGGTATGAAATCTGATAGGAATGAGTCAAAGAGTTGTTTTTATTGTGGTCGACCTCGACATATTGTTAAAGACTGTCATAAGAAGAAAAGTGATGAGGCTAGGAATAAACCTAGAACACATTCAGGTCATTATGCAAAAAAATATTCAAATCAAGATCTCAGATTATTTATTGCTAGTGATGATATTAATGAACCCCCGAATTTTGACTCACGGGATCTTAGGTTGTTTGTGTCTAACACTACTTTATCTACTGAAACGGATGATTCTGATGCCTGGTTTGTGGATTCCGGAGCATTAGTACATATGACTTGTAATAAAAATTGGTATGCTAATTTTAAAGAAACACAGAATGGTGCCAGCATATATCTTGGAGATGACCGCGCTCATCAGATCAAGGGATATGGAGACATTCCTATGACATTGACGAATGGTACTGTTCGTCACATTCACAATGTGGTGTATGTGCTAGGAATAAATAAAAAATTGATCTTTGTGTCCACCATTACATATCATAACTTGAAGGTTGAATTCTTCAAGAATTATTGCATAGTGAAGGATCTGTTGGACCACTTCCAAACTATTGCAACGAGAGTCAGAGTAGGAGGTCTATACAAACTTGATGTTACCAGCAAAGCAAATCATGCATTGACTTCTGCAGCTATGCCAACAAAGATTCTTTGGCATCAAAGGTATGGACACATCAATCATCTTGATTTATTGTTATTACAGAAAAATAATATGGTTGAAGGACTTCCAATGTTAAAGAATGAGAAGGTTGCTTGTGATGGATGTGCATTAGGAAAGATGCATAAAGATGAATTCCCCTCTAATCCTGATAAGAAAAAGAGAGATGTGTTAGATCTTGTGCATACTGATGTTTGTGGGCCTATGCAGACTAGATCTTTACGAGGCGCATTTTACTTTCTGTTATTTATTGATGATTGCACGAGATACACATGGGTTTACTTCCTTAGACGAAAAAGTGATGTTTTCGAGTACTTTAAGGAATTCATAACCATGGTGGAAAAGCAGACAGGAAAATCCATCAAAATCCTCCGTTCAGATCAAGGGGGAGAGTATAAATTAGGGGACTTCAACAAAAATTGCAAAGATAATGGAATAGTACAGCAGTTTACAGTACCTCACACTCCATAGCAAAACGGAGTCGCTGAAAGGAAAAACAGAACTCTGGTAGAGTGTGCACGCAATATGATGAAAGGTAAGAATCTCTCAAATGCATTTTGGGTTGAATCCATAAATACTACAGTTTATTTAAAGAATAGAAGTCCAACAAGGTGTCTTGATAATATTATTCCTTTGGAAGTCTTGTATGGTTCCAAACCTAAAGTTAATAATTTGAAAGTATTTGGGTGTAAATCTTTTGCTCATATTCCAAAGGAGAATAGGAGGAAATTGGATGCTAAAGCTATTAAATGTATTTTCATTGGGTACTGTTCTAAATTTAAAGCATACAAACTGTTTGATCCTGCTACTCACAAAGTATTTACAAGTAGAGATGTACTTTTCCATGAGCAGGAAGCAGGAAATCATGATGACAACAGTCATGAGGAATGGCAGAGATTTCTTGATGAAGGAGTTAAAGAAGAGCAACAGCAACAACAACCCACACAACAGCAACCATCCCCACATTGACAACAGCAACAACAACAAGAAGGACTTAGTGATATGGACAATTCAAGCAGTCATAGTCCACCTAGAGGTGAAGACAGATCTTCACAAAGTGGGGAGGAAGATAATCAGTTGAGAAGATATTCAAGATGGATTCGGCTTCCTGAAAGGTATAAAGACTATGCCCTAATGAGTATCATTTCAAATGTCAAAGAACCCATGAGTTTTGATTAAGCTAATGAACATGATGAATGGCGAAATGCAATGGAGGAAGAATATGAATCTATAATGAAAAACAATACTTGGGAATTGACTGAATTGTCTAAACATAAGAAGCCCATTGGATACAAATGGATATACAAACCCAAGTTTAAATTAGATGGTAGTATAGATAAGTATAAGGCTAGACTGGTGGCAAAGGGGTATTCAGAAACAGAAGGTATTGATTATGCTGAAACATTTGCACCAGTAGTTAAATTGAATACTATCAGAATGTTAATTGCTTTACTACAAAGTATCATTGGAAGCTGCATCAGTTAGATGTTAAATCTGCATTTTTGAATGGTGAGTTAAAGGAAGAGGTTTACCTTACTCAACCTGAAGGGTTTGTTGAAAAGGGGCAAGAACACTTAGTGTGTAAGTTAAAGAAACAACCTCAAGGGTTTGTTGAAAAGGGGCAAGAAACCCTTCAGGTTGAGTAAGTGTTACCGTATGACCAAAACATGCACCTAGATCATGGTATGATAATATGGACTCTTTCTTTCTTCAACGTGGTTTTATGAGGAGCAAAAGTGATCCAAATCAGACCAAATTTGGATGAAATCGTGGGTATATAGTATTGATTTTACTATATGTTGATGATTTAATAATTGCCAGAAATGCTGAGAAATTAATTGATGAAATCATGGAGCAGCTATCAAAGGTATTTGAAATGAAAGATTTTGGTGAGTTACATTACTGTCTTGGTCTTGAAGTTTAGAGAAATGTAGGCCAAACTTTTTGTTTGTCAAAGTAAGTATATCGGAGAAATACATTTGGGTGAGATTTAAAGTGGATTAGTGTAAGTCTTCTATTGTTCCTATGCAACAGAATGTGAAAATTTATTGTGATGATGGTTCAAGGAGGTGAATGGCACCGTATAGTATTTATGGTGGGTAGTCTTAATTATCTCACCACAACTAGACCAGATATTTCATATTCTGTGAGTGTGTTCGCAGAAGTTCATGGTGAAACCTCCTGAAAGCCATTGGAATGCAACAAAGGAAGTAATCAAGTGTACCTTTTAGATACACGATTATGGTATTAAATATACCATGCATCTCATGTTGAGTTGACAAGTTATTCAGACTCTGATTGGTCAAGTAATCGAAGATCATCCACTGGATATGCATTCAACATCGGATCCTGGTTGTTTCAATGGAGCAGAAAATCAACCCATCAGATTCTTTGTCTTCTACTCAAGCATAATATAAAGCCTTGTGCACAAAAACTTATGAAGTTGTTTGGTTAAGAAGACTTCTTCAAGATGTTGGAGAAGAACGAAAGGAACTTACGATGACGATGTGATAATCAAAGTTCAATCAATATTACTAAGAATCTGATTTTTCATGCAAGGACAAAAGATGTTGAAGCTCAAGATCATTTTGTTCGAGAAAAGTTACAGTCAAATGAAATAACTCGTGGGGACAGGGATCTAGAAAATGTCAAGGATATTTTCTACCTAAGCCTCTTGGAAAGATTAAGTTTGAGTTGTTTAGGAGATGTTAGGTGTAAAAGTCAAACCCCATTTCCTCAATAAGGGGACTTTTCCAAATAATGAAGTAAGCCATTGTGTTTCTGGCCAGGGCACCGTGATATAAGCTTCACCAGAGAGTCGGCCAGGTACATGTTAAGAGTCTGTTCATAGTTAAGAGTCTAGTTGTCTCTGGTTTGCATATAACCGACTCAGTAGAATCTTTTCCTATATAAAAATGTAACCCGTCTTCATTGAATAATAATAAGTGAGCTGTAGCCTCACCGCGGTGTTTGTTTTGCATATTTTATATATAACTGAGGATCTTCCGATAATTTATGAAAACTCCCAACCACATAACATCAACGATAACCGGATCTTCAGATAAATTATGAAAATCCTAACCACATAACATCGACATCGACAGATAACACTATTACTATGGATCTTCCGATAAATTATGAAAACCCTAATTACATAACATCTAATAGATAACACTACCACTGCGGATGCTTCCATCAAACCCTAAACCCTAATGACGTAAGTCCTAAAACTCAAATCTAATGTATCTGCCACGTACCATTCAAGACATCGTTCTCTATCTCCTTCATTCGTTTCGACGAAGACTCATATGCTTTCCATATCATCTCTTTGTCTATATGATCCTCATCGGCTGCTTGGTATGCTGCTAATACCTTATCGACACTACCTCCAGCTTCAAATCTAACTTCCAGTTTCTAAATGATACCAATTTAACATAAAACATCAGCATGAAAAACAGTAGTACAATATTGCTTAAGGTAATGAACAAATGTATTCCAGATTGTCTCACTCTTTTTCCGGGGAGCATTGGGCCAAACCCATTGTTCGAACTTGATGGCGGGTTTTCTCCAAGAAAATGTGTTCTCAGACTGTGATGGCCCGATTTGAAAAGCTGGCGTTCTTCCCATATGTAAACCTACACATTTATATAAAAAATTAAATTCATAAAATGATCAGACTGCATAAAAAATTACAAACATCCAAAAACCAGTTATTCATCTGGTCTAAGAGAAAGCAATATATACCAGCTTGAAGGCAACTTCCATTCTAAATTGCCCTCCATTTTAATATATATCTTGAAGATATATTAGTAGAACCTGCCAAAATTCCTCCACAAAAGCATCACATCCTTTCATATTCATGTTGTTTAGTAGGATGTCATTAGCAAGATAAAGCAATGAGATTTGGTTGTCTTCGCCTGAGTTCTCAAATTCCTTACACCATGTCTCCACTATCGCCTGTGCTCTACTCAGGTAGAAGATGCACCAATAGGAAACCACTGATAAAGGCCAATTTATTATTTCAAAGTTCTATTACATAATAACATCAATGCTAGTATAAATTTGTATCATTCCTTCTATATTGTTATAGATTCTACAGGATCTTTCATAAACAAAACTATTTATATATAATATGATAACCTGAATAACCAAAGTAAATCCTAGACACAAACAAGTAACTTCAATGCTACCTCTTGTGTTATTCAAATTCGTAAGCTTCCCAACCAATTGTTCATTCCAATTGCTGTCCATTGTATTTACCTACCCACTGTAGGTGTTACCTCCGAACTAAACTAGCGATCAAATTATATTTTGGGATGAGAAAATTTCCTTAGCAAGAAATACTTTCTTACGGAAAGATCTATATATAAGACTACTCTCAACAATTGTGCCATTGTTATAAATGCTGACCATGATTTATAAAACCAGGAATACCTTACCATTAGAGCATTCAATGCTTTGTGGTCGGGGTGTTTATTGCCCACCATAAGTGGCGAATCCTCGAAAAAGTGAGGGATTGGTTACTAAATCATGTTTGGTGGTTAGAACTTGGCCACTTAATTGGTGGGTATGATTTATGATTTCTAAGTAGAGTTACATGATCATACATTTTTCTTTTTAAATGAGTATGATTGTTAAGTGAGTTAGATGATTATATATTTATTTATATTTTATTTTTATAGGTAATTAGTGAAAACTAAAAAACAATTTAAAATTTAAATTTAAATTGATATAAGATATTCTTTTATTTGAGAGAAAAGGAATCTAATATATATATTAAATTTAATTTCTTTATATCCAAAATATAACTAAAGAAAAGTTATTCAAATTTTCATCATGTTATTGTTGTTTCCCTTAAATGAGGTTGGGTGGTTACTCACCCTATAAAAAGTGTGGAAGCGTTGGTTAGTACTCAACACTTACTTAAAAGACTCTTATTAATTTTTTCATTATTACACCTACATGATATTAATATTAGAGAAACTGTCTTGGCAGTCCCTATAAAAAGGTGTATGGAAGTCCTTGTCTCTTAATAATAGATGGTTAGTGCTTGACACTTCCCGAAAATATGTTTATTCACGTTTTCATCTTTATATCAAAATGACATTAATATTAAAAAAACCACGATGATCCTTAAATTGAGTTGTTGGCCACACACTCTAAAAAAAATGTTTGTTTAAAAGTTTGAGTAAGATGAATGTTCTATTCATTTTCATTTTCTTGATGTTGTTCTTCATTGAATTGACATTAACTATTATAACACAAAACACAATTAGCTCTAATATAAGTAAAACCCATCTTAAAAAAAACAAAACACTTATATTAAATATATCATATTAACATAAAAATTACATGTTACTATTTATGTAACATCAAAATTTATTTTTCATTATATATATATAATTACCATATTCATCAACAAATCTCATTAACTACAATATTTATTAATTAAGTATAATCAAATTTGTTAATTTAGTAGTCAAAATTAAGTAGTTTAGTTTAGTAGTTTAATTTACCACCAACAACCTCATTAATTGAAGCATATATAACAAGAAAAATTTAATAATGTAATCAAATTTGTTAGTTTAGTAGAAAAAATCAAATACTCTATATGTTGTGTTCAATTTAATGCCCCTCATCATACATATATCATACCATGTTTGTCTCTAATGCCCCTCACTATACATATATACATTTATCATACCATGTTTGTCTTTATTAGCCCCACTTTCATGAGATGCATTTATTCTCCCCGTGTCAATGTTATAATGAACATGATTGATATTTTTTGTTGCAATAACATTTATAATTAAGGTGTTGTTTAACTATTCTACATTTTATCCCTTTTCACCAGAATCCGATGACATAAATATGCACAGAGTCACATTTTTTTGTTGTTTAATTTTCATTTATGAATGCATAAATGGATTTGGCGTGCTGAAAAACCCAAGGGCATTCGGATTATACATAATTAACCACTCAAATATGAGCATCCAACAAGTTTTCATTAGATTTCTAGAAAAATCAAACAAAAAATATCCCCCAAAAAAGGCCAAAACGTAAAGCAGTTAGACTATGACTATAATTAATCCATAAACCCTACACTCTAACCAAGTTTAAAATTACTCATTCACAACATATTTCACTTTATTAAATCTAGGGTCACTATGAAATAATTTTTCCCCCACCTTTCCCAAGTTCAACCAAGGATTTATATTCCTAGTTCAAAGCAATTTTTAGTTGTTCTTTGTTGAGAACCTTGTTGAACTTATCCCACTATATGTCATAACATAACACAAATTTCAATGTAGATTTAAACAAAAGATGAACATTTTAGTTATGAAATCTTTAAAAGTTTAATTACATATATTTTATGTTTAATATAGTCGTTTGAGACAAGTTTGTTGTATCCACATTTTACTTTTCTATCCTAGGTGGTATTTGATGTGTATTTAATCCTATCTGAAATTTCAAGTATGTGCTCATTCGTTGGCTAGATTAAACATAAAAAAAATGTAGAACTCCCAAAGAAATAATTTTTCCAATTATTATATTATTACGTTTGTGATTGCCCACTTTTCGTCTACTTTGCTTCATTTTCCCTATTCTTCTCCTTGATGTCCTCCACTAATGCATCCCTCTCTCTTTTATGAACTAATTAATGATTCTCACAAGCAAGGTTGTGCTCAATATTTGTTCTGTAGGTGTCATGCACCACTCACAAACAACTTACTACCATAGATGCAATCTCATTTTGGGTGAATATTGGTCTACAAGGACCCACCATAAAGTTTATTGATTCTTTCAATAAATTGGAGTCGTGGACACCAAAATCAATTTTGATGTTGGGTCAATAAAGGATGAATGTCTTCTCAGTCAACTTAGAACAAAACCTATTATTTCTTTACAAATCAACCATATATTATGATATTAGAAAATAAACATAATGGCAGGTGCATGAAGATGGTTCCCTATTTCATCAACGGAAATGTGCACCCATTGTGAATTTTAGGAACGCACACACACTCCAAGAACGTGTGCATGCTCTAGGAGCGTGTGCACACTCCAGGAATGTGCACACGTTGCCACATAGACAATTTCCCCATGGACACTTGGTTCCATGTGGGTTTTATATATGAAAGGAATGTGCACACATTAAAAATTTATGTGTATTTTTAAATCACACACATGTTCAAAATGTGTAGATATTTTTTTGTTTAGAAATAAATAAACAGTGATCCCTTTTCTTCATTTTTCCTCAACCAATGATGTGTTCTTCTATTTGTTTTCATCAATCGCATCAATGCATCCCTCCACTAATTCATCCCTCTCTCTTTTATGAACTAATTAATGATTCTCACAAGCAAGGTTGTGCTCAATATTTGTTTTGTAGGTGTCATGCACCACTCACAAACAACTTCCTACCATAGATGCAATCTCCTT
>SNQJ01S0173747.1:0-20305 GCA_010110895.2 Picea sitchensis | reverse complement strand
TTGCTGTACAAACCCTTGTGAGCAACTCAGTGGTGAAATATCCACTCACCTTGTTCCGCAGCTTGGTATTGGGGATGAAAGACTCCTCCACACCATTCTAGTCTCAGCCCATCTCCATCTAGCACTTCAGAAGGTAGCAAGTCGTATTGTTCTTCTGTTTCCAACAAGGGCGCACCATCATCTGGAGGGAGGTTCGATCCAGCTTATCTTGAGGGCCTAGGGCCATTCCGACAGTTGGGTTTTGTTTGCAGGGGCAGGACCACCAGTTTGAGGGATTTTCTGGAGGGTTATCATCATTCTACATTTGTCTGCATATTGGGACGTCTTGGAGCCATAGGGGACGTATTGTAATTCAGTAAATCTCAGATCTAGAGAGATCTTCTTAAGATCTGAGTCCGAAACTTCTCCCATGGGATTCTCATAGCCCGATCTATATTCTTGGAGAGTTTTAGAGCATTTGGAGGCCTCCTTCATTAGGGATGAACCAACTAGGGTTTGAGTCATCCAGTGGGACATCCCATTCAGTGGGAATTTCAGATCTACAAAGATAGAGAGGGATATTGGAGATTCAGGAACCTGGTTGAGAGGGCAGCCTGGCCCAGAGAGGCCATAGTATTTAATCAATCTCAATTTATTTAATGAAACTGTGTATTTTGTCTACCCTCGAGTTTTATGTTTATGTGTTAATTTTGAGTGGGAATCCATGTTAACTTCATGAGTTGGAATATGTGTGAGAGTGATGAGGAGAGAGACCATGAATCAGTAGTTTTAGATCATAATGGAGAAGGGAAGCCGTATTCCATCAAAGGAGGAAGATCAATCATTGATCACAGTAGGATCGACGGTGATCCATGAAACGATATTGTAGTTGACCCATCAGAACAAAAATGATACCCCAAGGAAGTAGAAGGTTTAATGATGATCCATTGAAGCTTGAACTAGTGGACCGATGAATCATATCTTAGGGAGGTGATACTCCAAAAAGTGAACTCCGATGACTATTGAATTTATAAATGGTTGAAAGGTTCAACAGAAGGAACACCTTGGCCAATGGTCCAGATTAATTCAGGGTGATCCAAATCGATCATTTTGGATAAGAAACGTGGAAGTGATTATCAGAGCTAAATAGTCAGAGCGGTCCCAACACATTAGAGTGGCATGGAGTCTAACCATGGGAGTGGCAGGGGATAAGCCATTAGAGTGGTCACAGTTCATTAATGTTTGATTCTTGTCGGAGTCTTGCCACTCAAGAGAGTCTGAATTTATTTGGAGTGATGATGTCATCAGAGCCAGACCCTTCAGAGTGAAACTACTTCAAACATTCTGATATGAGGTAGTTCGATGGTCTATATGGAGAGGAAGTCCGACGTGCAAGTACTTGGTTATAGGCTAAGGTCATATGGAGATGTGTTATTAGGAATAGAGCACCAATCTAATCTAGGGTACATGATAAGGAGATTGTCTCAGTTTTAATTGCTGCCATGGATGAGTGTTTAGTCCACGTGTGGGTCATATAACCGACAGTTCCAAGGATCGAATTCACTGATCTTTGTCACCCATAGATTTGGTATTTCATAACTCAAACTAAGATGGAATTTAAATCAAGAAAAAATTGTAATAGATTGAAACTAAATATAAGAGGGAGATGGAATATTACTATTGTAAGAATGTGTGACACTGCTTGGAACTATACATTTCAAGGTAATGATGTTCTCAGGGAAAATTCATAGACAAACCACATGTAGCTAATGCAACCATTGTTGAAGACCCACTGGATGCTAACAATGGTGATTATCTTATTGAAGAAAGAGAATTCCACTCATTTTAAGAAGCCCGCACTTTAAAGAGAGGAATGGATATAGTGTAGATACATCTCAACATGGATGGTTTCCCAGATAATTTGAGATTTTTTGGATCTCAAGAATTATCCCTCGTTAGGGTTTTGGATACACATATGTGGATTTCTATCCAATAATGAGGTTATGATATGTGCATGTGTATTTCTATTCAATAATTTAATTTGGGAGATTCATAATTCAATATTTTAGGGAGGTGGAATACTGGAACTTGAGAATTAAACTTGGGAGCTACACCTTTATGAAGATTACAAGAAATCTTGACGGAGATATACCTTGTCTAAGAATTGTTCTCCAAAGAAGAAGCTTCTAAAGAATGTTTGATTTTGATTACTTATGTTGTTTTTAGAGTTTAGTAAGTATGTGTTTTCCTTAAGTTCGTATGTTTTGCTTTCAATATTGTAATCCTTTAGAGGGGTAGTTAAAACATAAGGCTTACTATGTACTAATGTTACTTTATGACTTTAGAATATGTTAATGTTCACTTTTTGTGTAAAGCGGTTTATCTCACATTCATAAGTGGAAATGATTTACTTAGTGAACAATAATATAGAACGAGGTAAACTCCTTTGTAATATATGAACCAATTATTCATTCACAATATCATATTGTGTTATTTTGAGTATCTTCCTTTGAGCTTAGTTATGTAACTCAACCTTATCGAGGCCTTCATCATTTAGTGATCTAGCTCATTTTGTAATATTTGTATCTCAACAAAATAAAAGGGTTTTCTTTTGGGGTTTTGTGTATTAGTAACTCTTAATGATTATTTGTATGTAAATTATGTTTTAATGGATTCGACTCCCTTTTTGCATTGGATTCCAAAATCTATCCTTAGGAGGATTTTTTACAAAAAATGTTTCTGGGTTTTGTAGTGAACATTCGAATGAGTATATGCATCAATTTTTTGTTTACTCTATGTGGACTGAAAATCTGAAAAATCATTAGATTCTTATTGATATTTAATACATAATAACATCTACTTGATCTTCAAAATGAAAATGATCGCTTGACTATTTGCAATTTACATGTGAAATACTTATCTATCCAAATACACTTTAATAATAAACAACTTGCAGAATAACTGAGCGTAAGTAGAACAACAATATTAAAATTACATATGCAAGTTTGATAACAGAGTTCACCTGATTTGGGATACGTCTCTGGGTCCACTTCCAATAGAGACCTCTTTATTAATGCTCAAATTATTATGTTTTATAATGACCTTTTTTTGCATTGCTCAAACTCAAAAACATAGTACACCACTGAATTCCTTGTGAAAAATCATGAAAAATGAGTAGAAAGTTCTTAAAATTCTGTGTTGGAACAATGTGGTATGCATTATAGTGTAACCTCCAAGTCTAGGTATCCTTGGGCACATACTTCGAGACTTTACTCTGCATTATTATGAATATTTGTGTGTAATTTCCTCGGTCCATGCACCATGAAATAGGGCGTGGACCCTTAACTTCCCTCCACACTTTGTGGTCGATGTTAAATATTTGTTAGGTGAGTTCATAACAAACCCCTGCACTTTGGTGCAATGGTTATGGCATGGTGTTATATGGGGGGAAGTTGCGGGTTCCTTTCCTCTTGATCTCCTCCGTTCTCAATGTTTTGTTATAACTTTATGGTCTAATATGGTAAGTTTTTTATGTGGTTTATATCCAAAGTTTTAAACAGATCCTCCACGTGAGTATTACGGTCATATTATGATACATATAGTCGTGGTTCGAGGGCTTAGTCCCTCGTCCCTTTTTACCACCATTTAAACCTTTAACCAAGGTCAAAGACTCAAATACATATGGTTAAGAAACAATGCTATGGTAAGATGGTAACAGAGTCTTGTATAAGGCCTTGGGAGGTCATGGGTTCAATCCTCTGGACTCCCATAAAATTTTGATAACCACAAACCATTAATGGCTAATGGGAGGTCGTCGTCTATCCATGCCACATGTCAACAAATGATTGGTCCACTTGGACTACAGGAACTACCACATCACCTACCAACTTGACATGCCATGTCACTTATATGACATTTACAGTCATGCCACGTGTCACCCTTGTAGTGGTGACACATGTCACCTTGACCCTTTGACTCAAACTTTGACCAACCATAACTTTTGCATACGAAATCCATTTGAGGCATTTTTTGTACCATTGGAAATATATTTCCAAGATTTAGGCATTTATGGTGTTTATGAGATCATTTGTGAAAGTTAAATTCTTAGCATTTTTGAATCCTTATGGACCTCTGTGAGCATTCATAATCCTCCTGGACCTCTGTGAGTGCTCCTAGATCCTCCTGGACCATTCCTCCCCATTGGAAGCATTTTGGGCCACCAAAATCTTTGATTAATCACTAACTAAATGAGGGTAGATTTACCTCACCCTTATGATATCCATCCACTTCACTTTACTTGGTTTTACTCATTTAAGAGCAACTCAAAGATATTCCACATCACCTCGTTGTGAAGTCATGATTCTTCTGTCAAGAATACCATCTTCCTATAGCTTGTCCAAATTCTCTGGAGAAAAATCATCAACTGTCGGAACTTGAATAATTTCATATTCATCAATAATCACAGGAGGCTCATAAATCTTAAACATCTCAACATTTACCACTGAATACGTTTCCATTTAGACTGGTATATCTAAACAAAAGGAATTAGTACCAATATTCTCTGAGATCTTGAATGGACCATATTGAATTAATATTAGATTTTTAGCTTCACCTTTCATTCTATATTTGTTGATATGTAACCATACTTTATCATCGACTTCGAATTGATGATCAACCCGATGTTTTTCATGCCTTTCCTTATACTTATCTTGGATTTTCTCCAACTATTCATGTACTTCTTGATATACCTATTGGATTCTCTGAAAGAACCTTTTAGCTTTATCTGTATCATCTTGTCCATCCTCTTTACTTGCTTCTCCAAAATAAAATTCCATAGGTGATTTAGGAAAGTACCTCAAACATACTTCAAAAGGTGTTTTCTGAGTAGAATAATTCATGGTATGATTATAGGCATGTTGCACATAAGGTAACTATTCATCCCATAACTTAGGATTCTTGTTACAGTATCCTTAGAGTAGATGTACCTACTACCATTGTTCTATTTACCACCTATGTCTATCCATGTGTCTGTATATGAAAATTTGTGATCTTCTTTAACTTACTGTCCATGAACTTCCATGAATGAGACCAAAATTTTCCCCAAAAAAAAGAATCTCGATCTGATAAAATATATGTAGGCAACCTAAAATGAACCCAAACATTAGCAAAGAACATATGTGTTGTTTGTTCAATTGTGACCTGTTTCTTGCATGGCATTAGAGTACACATCTTGCTTTGATGACATATAAATAATCATGACCTATCCTAGACATCGACAAACCCCCTACAAAATCCATGGAGATACGTTCCCATGGATGAGAAGGTACTGGAAGTGGCGTATATAATCCAAACTTTTTGTTGCTAGGCTTTCTTATGGAACACATTAAACAACCTTTTCTATACTTGGAAATTGTTTCATTCATTTGAGGGAAATAAAAATATCTCTGCAACTGTGCTACTGTCTTACCAACCCCAAAATATCCAGAAATGAGAGATATATGAGATTCTTTAATTACATTTACTCTTTCGTCCCTCAGAATACAAATCTTTCCAAGATGATATAACAAATTGTCATGCATATAATAATTTGACTTCTAGTTTCCACGAGTTAATGCATCATATACATCTTTAAAATCACCATCCTTAGCATATTGTTCAACATAAATTTCAAGCAATAAAGGATTATACCTCAATATTTTTCATGCATTAATCAATAGCCTTGACACCACATATGCAACCTTATTATGAATACCTTTCTTATAACTAATTACCAAATGAAACTTCTGTAATAAACCCATCCACCTAAAATGTTGTGACTGTTGTAACTTGGTTTGTGACTGCAAATACTCTAATGGATGATGATCTGTATGGATATTGTCTCCTTTCCCATTAAGTAATGCTTCCATTTCTTCACACTTTGTACCAGTGCATACAATTCATTATCATATGTTGGATAGTTAATCATAGCCTTAGTAAATGTCTCAGAATGATAACATATAAGTTTATCTCATTGCATCAATACTTCTCCCATGGCATATCCTCTTGCATTGGTTTGAATCTCAAATGGCTATTGTACATTTGGCAGAGCCAAAACTAGTGTGGTGCTTATCTTTTTCTTCAATGTCTCAAAGAATTTATTCTGCTTTCCTCCCCATTGAAAGACATGTTTTACACTTCTTAATGCATGCAGAGGAGTTTCTATGTAAGATAAATTAGCAATGACTTTCCTCCAGTATTGTACTACTCCTAAGAAGCTCCTGACTTCTGTGAAAATAGTTGGTTTGGGCCATTTCACAATGACTTCTACTTTTGCAGGGTATTTTTTTAGCTAACCATTCCCTACAATATACCCCAAGTATACCAGAGAAGTTTTTCCAAATTCACATTTAGACATTTTGATATACAAATTCTCCTTCTTCAAGAGTTCAAAGATTGTCTTGACATGATTTATATGATCTTCCCATCTTCGAATAAAGATCAATATATCATATAAGTATATGATAACAAAATCATCTATGTAAGGACTGGACACATCATTCGTTACCCTCATAAATGTCACAGGTGCATTGCATAACCAAAATGGCAAAACTAACCATTCAAATAACCCCTTATTTGTATTGAAAGTAGTTTTTCATGTCACTTTCTACAATTATCATCTAATGGTAACCACTTCTCAAGTCCAACTTAGTGAAATAAGCAACATTATTTAATTGGTCCAATAAGTCATTAATCCTAGGAAGAGAATAACGGTTATTTACCATAATCTTGTTTAGTGCTTGGAAATCAATACACATCTTCCACATGCCATCTTTCTTTGGAAGTAATACAATAGGAGAAACACACAGAGATGAGCTTGGCATGATTATTCCTTTATCATGAAACTCTTGAACCAACTTCTTTATCTTTGCATTCTCGGTCATTGATGACCTATACATACCAATGTTATGAAGAGGAGAATCATGCTACAAATAGATTTCATGTTCAACCTCCCTCTTAGGAGGAAACTCTGTAGGTTCCTGAAATAAATTATCATAGTTAGATATGATTTTGACCAAATCTTGTTTATTGTCTGGATTACAACCAAATACAAAATTTGTTATATCTTATTATTTTTGTTTCACTATCATGATAACAAAATATTTACTTTCTCTCACGAGTCTCTTCATTTGGCATGTTCTCACTAAAGAAACATTATATTTGATACAATGAGCTCCAACAATATATTTAACCCCATCCTTGAAAATATGATATTTATTCTCTTCGCGATAGAATATGGCTCTCCTATCAAATAGATATTGAATAGCAAGGGAAATGATGCAAATGTCAAGAGGCACAACATCTAATTCCACCTCGCCAAAAAACCTATCTATAATTGTAAATATGATCTTACACTGTTTTGTTACTTGCAAATTGACATCTTCACACACCCAACCTAATGGATATGGATTTTTATGAGGTGTTGTCTTCAAACCAATATTCTTAACAATTGATTCAGATATTAAATTAAGTTGAGGTCCACTGTCAAATAAAGTATCTACCTTTGTATGCTTGTCTATAAATCTGACATGGAAAAGATCACTTATTTTCTTTTGATTAGTGACACTTTTCAATTTGGCAGATTAAACTAAAGAATTATAATTGATAATATATATACCTTTTCTTTCTATTTCCATGATATTTGATTCATATCTTGAATCTCAGCCTAGTTCATGTTGAGCTTATGCAACAATCTTCTTCTTCCCTTTATCCTTGAACTTATTTGATCGTAATTCTGGATGCATCTTCCAACACCATGATTCCTCATGTTTATTTTTCTTATAGTGGGAACATGCAGGTCTGTCTTAAGATTTCTTTATTGTAGTTGAATTCTTACTCTTCCATTTACCTTTCAGTTTCTTCGTGAACATGTATGGATTCTTATCTTCGATCGCATGCTTACCCTTATGAGCCTCCAAATGTGTAGCTTGTACTGACACCTTATCAATGTTAGTAGGAACAAACATTAAAATAATGTGTTGAATATATGAGTGCATGCCAACAATATAATTTAGAATAATTTCATGAGTATACAATGGAATTCCTAAGGATAATGCCTTTTTTTTTTAACTCATGTGTATATGCTTGACTATTCTAGCCTTTACCTTGCCTTAGATGTTTCCATTCTATCATTGTCGTTTTCATATAAGCTAGTGGATAGAATTGCTTTCTTATGGCCTTGGTAAATTTATCCCAAGAGGAAATTACTTTACCCTTTTGAAAAAGATCAACTTGCATCTTACTCTCTCACCATATTAAGGTTGTGCCACTTAGTTGAAGAGAAACTAATTGTTTTTTTGCAGCATCATCCACAATATTTTGAACCCTGCAATGTACCTCTATTTGCTTGATCCAGTTGTCCAATTTCACGACATTCAATTCTCCATCATAGGTCAACAAATAAAACTTGACATCCAATTTTAATAAAGTAAAATTATGATCAAACTTCTTATAAGACTTATTTTTATGAGGAGAATGTTTACTTCCCTCATAAGAAGACGATGATGAGGATGATGGTGAGAAGGGTTCTCAAGGATCACCTTCATTACCTCATCCTCCCTCTTTGACTGGTTCAAAATTCTTTGATGTGCCTCCCTCCTTCGCATTCTCTCAGCCCTCATACGTTTCTTCCATCATCGCTTTCATTAAATTAAAATCCTCGAAGAAATCATCTTTAGAGTTGTAAGGACCCAATTTTCTCAGCGAAGTAATTTATTTTCGATGAGTAAAACTTCTTGAACCAATATCTAGATTATAACTTAAAAGTTTGCCTTCTCCTCGCTTGGATTTAGACATTGTAAGCAGTCACTCACAAACACTTGTCAAACCAGCTCTGATACCAACTTGATCAGAAAAATCCTTAGATAGTTATTAATCTTTAATACATAATAACATCTTATTGATCTTCAAAATGAAAATGATTGCTTGACTGTTTGAAATTTATATGTGAAATACTTATCTATCCAAATACACTTTAATAATAAACAACTTGTAGAATAATTGAGTGTAAATAGAACAACAATATTAAAATAACATACACAAGTTTGATAACAGAGTTCACCCAATTTGGGCCACGTCTCTAGGTTTGCTTCCAATTGAGACCTCTTTATTAATGCTGAAATGCTTGTGTTCTACAATGACCTTTTTTCTGCATTGCTCAAACTTAGAAACATATTACACCATTGAATTCCTTATGAAATATCGTGAAAAATGAGTATAAAGTTCTTAAAATTCCATGTTGGAACCCTGTGGTACAAATTACAATGCAACCTCCAAGTCTAGGTGTTAGGTTATGAAAAAGGTATAAATATCTTCCTTTTTCCCACATTTCATGATATCATTTTGATTGACTTTTTGGTTATTTAGAAGTAAATAGAATAGAAAATGAATAATATACCCTTTATCATTGATTGTTGGAGATTAGATTACATAGATTCTAAATATGATTGGAATTGTTTGGTTTTATTGTAGGATTGGTTAAATATTGTTGAACCCAAGATAGCAAGGGGAATCTTAAAGATGCGCAAGCTATTGGCGATTGAAGACTTTATGGCACAAAGCAGTTTTAAAGATAATTGAGTTACTCATTGTAATAGTAAAGCAATTCTGAGGATCTTTCGATCCTCAGGATAGCTTAATTTACCCAGATTATTGTAACATATAAGGGGTAAATAGATCTTGAAGAAAGGAGGGATTTTGCACTCAAGAATAGAGAATATAGAATTGCTATGCGTTTGCAGTTTTTGTAGAAATGTTGTACCATCTATGAAATTAATAGAAGCCTCGAGCAGTTTTTCCATTTTTATATACTGAGTTTTTAATAACAGTGCTTATAAGGATCGAGGGCCAAGTCTGAAGGAGCTACTGTTCGATCTGTAATTGTATCAGCTCAAATTTTGTCTTGTGATTCAATTTTCTTTTATAGTAGTTAACAAACGAATAAGTGTGTTGATGGTTTCATGTCAATTGCAAGAAATAAATATTCCCTGAAAGTATTGAATGCTTATTGTTCCAATTCCCATTACTGAGATTCGATGCGTGAAGGTTCCTCATAAGTTCACATTTGTTGTTCCTTTCATAAGTTTACATTTGTCGTTCCTTTCATAAGTTTACATTTGTTGTTCCTTTCATTAGTTTACATTTGTTGTTCCTTTCCACTAGAATCCTCTAGAATATAGTTGTTGTTCCTTTCAATAGAAATATGATTGTCGTCTCTTTTCAGTTAGATTATAGTCTTTGTTCCTTTCGATAGATAGAGTAATTTGCCCTTTTCTTTTTAGCAATTTTGATTCGTAATGATAGAAATTCCTTCAAGTCTTTATCTAGATTCAATTACTTCTCTTAGAATGAATTCAATAGATTAGCTAGTTCCTTTCCTTTTGCATAGCTTTAGATTTCAATCCCTAGAATCTGTAATGAATGTTTGAGGAACTTGATTGTTAACAAACTCAGATCTACTTTCGCTACACGATTTTAGCCTCTATAAGCTATCTGCATAGACTTTGTCAATATTCTTTGAGATAAAAGACGAATCCTTGGGTTGATAAATTAATGTTAAACTAAGGTTGTTTTTAGACATATTTAGATCTCAACACTAGGTACCCTTGGGCATGTACTTTTAGACTGTACTATGCATAATTATAAGTCTCAGTGTATAATTGCCTCAGTCCACATGCCATTAAATAGGGTGCGAGCCCTTAGCTTTCCTACACACTTTGTGGTCGACGTTAAATATTTCTTAGGTGGGTTCCTAACAAACCCCCTTGCTTTGGTGCAATGATTATGGCATGGTTTTATATGGGGGGAGGTCACGAGTTCCATTCCCTGTGATCCCCTCCATTATCGGTGATTTGTTATAACTTTATGGTATAATATGGTAAGTTTGTTATGTAGTGTATAACCAAAATTTTAAATCGACACTTTGCGCGAGTATTATGTTCATATTATAATACATATAACCATGGGTTGAGGGCTTAGGCCATCAACCTTTTTTATCATCGTTTGAACATTTGACCAAGGTTAAATACATATCCCAATACATATGGTTAAGAAAAAATGCTATGGTGTGATGGTAACGAAGGCTTGTATAAGGCCTTGGGAGGTCACAGGTTCAGTCCTTTGGACTCCTATAAAATTTTGATAACCACAAACCATTAATGGCCAATGGGAGGTTTCCATGTGGTAGCCTCTCATTGGTCTATCTATGTCACGTGTCAACAAATGATTGGTCCACTCAGACTGCACGAACTACCACATCATGATAGCGCTATTCATCCCGGGCACCTACCTCAGCAGGTCCCACCTACCTCACAAATTCCCACGCCTGACCACCCGGTCTTAAGGATCGTACAAATTCCCCTTTGAGACGAAGTAGATCTTTTGATTCCTCACTGGAATCTCTATTAAAATCGACCCATAGGTCCTTTCTTCTCCTCACGATCTCTGAACATGATCACTTCTCCTTCCACAACAAGAAAATGAAATTTTGGGCTTTGAGGTTTCCTAATTCCCGATGTCACGAGAACCCTTGTTCTCTCGATTCCCCGATCACTGAAATGTCGATACGTCGAAACTTTTTAATAGTATTTATCCCCTAGGACTATCTCCTGGTCCATGTGACAACTATTCCATACGACCGCAACCCTATCTCCTTTCGCAATTTCGGGCTTTCAAATGCCGAAATGTATTGGACCTCTTGTCCTCAGGATCCCCGATCCTCCAAATCCCGATATCCCGATTCTCCCGGGCCTTTACCTTTTCTCGATTTCGAGACTTTCATTCTCGAAATTTCTTTGGGATCTCGTACTTGAGACGCCCAAAGTTCCAATCCCCAAAACTCCGATATGACGTCAGCTAGGAAACCCCTTTCGGGATTTTCGTGTTTCGGGTTCTCCCGATGCGAGACTCCTCCTCGTCGTTGCTCCTTCTCACTCCAAACCTCCGATGTGATGAAGTGACATTAGCTGGCCCAACAATGAAGCTTTCCACCTTGTCGGGGTTTCGGACTTTTCATTTCTGAAATGCATGTGCTTCTTGTCTTCAGGATTCGTTAAACGCTGAATCCTGAAATGCTGAAATGGCTCTCCTATTGAGATTTTAACCGAAAGTCTGGATTGTTGCCACGCGTCCCCTCAAGATGGACGGTCCACATTCATTTTGCGATTTCAGGACTTGTGAACCCCTGTGACACAAATTCTCTGTCAACTTGAAACCCCGGTAGCCGAAATACCGACAGGTTCCCTATCTCTGCCACGTGTCCTCCACGGATGGATGGCTCAGATCTATTTTAGGATTTTCACTATGAAGTGACCTGATCTCTCATCATTGAGATATTCGATATCCTGATTGTTGATATCCCAATAAGCCTCCCCTTTCAGGACCTCACTCCTCTGTTCACGAAGGATTAATTCCCTCACAACTCCGGTCAGATCCGACGGCTGATGGGTATTCTAAGAATGATCCGATGGTTTAGATCATTTCTCCTGTGCGCTCCTCCTACTCCTTGGATGTAAAAACCTTTCAATGGTCCAAATATCTCTGCAATCTGATCAGACGGCTACTATGCCTCCTCTTGAGCTTCTCCGCACGTTCTTCCCAGACTTGGAAGAATTCTAATTTCTCAAATGCCTCGACCTTGGTTCTGTCCCTTCTGCGAGCTCCACGATTTGAGTCCTCGCCTGTGCATATAAAATCACTGTCCCTCCTGATATTTGGGTACTCTGAACTCATTAAAGAGTTCTATGGCCTCTGCACTTCTTCTAGCTATGGCTTCATGCACCTAAAGCACTAATCCTCCTGAGATTTTATCTTCGAACCCTTGAAGGATTCTTCAACTCCTGTGCCCCTACAGGGTCTCTGCGCACATAAAGTGCTATTCATCCTGAGCTTCTCTTCTCACCCATACTTCTAAGGAAACGGTTCCTTCTCCTTTCTCCTCCTTCTGTAGAATGTGATGCCCTCCTAGCTATTCTTCTGCTAAGCAACCTCTTGCTGAGTCTGCAGGGTGTTCAACAACCTTGTGAAGGTCCCTTTGCTTGGACTCTTCTTCAAATTCAGAACTCAAAGAGTTCTTTTCTCCCATGCCTATCTGCACACCTACTCAATGCCCACTTGGCAGAGTATCTTCTTACATAATGTCCAACAGTTTTTCCCTCTTCTGTGCACCCTTTGTACCTACTCAATGTCCTCCTGACAGAGCTCTCAGAATCCTTAGTGATTCTGGTTCTCCTGTCTGAACTCACAGCAGAGTTCTTCTCAATGCATCACTATGTATGTGCTTAATGCCCACTTGACAGAGCTTCATAGAACTCAAAGAGAGTTTTTGCTTGCAATTGTGTTCTTCTCCACAGCCTTTCCTCCTGAGGTATTCAACAACCTCACAGGTCTTTCTTCCGAGTTGTTGATTTCAACTTCTGTGCCCACCTGGCACACCTCTGTCTGACTTCGCAGAGTTCAGAAATGTGCCCTCTGTGCATGGCTATTAGAACCCGCAGCGTTCTGAGATACCAAAAAATCTCTTTTACCTGAGGGGGCTTTTCGAGCTCTTCCCTCCAATCTACCTACCCTGTTCAATTACATTGAATGGGTTGTCTAGTCCACCATCTAGATCTAGATCTCAGCCTTACAAACATTAAAGGCCTACCTACTTGTTGTTGGGAAATTTTGTTGTTGGGAAAAACACCCTACGGACTAGCAAATTAGGGCCTACTTTACATGCAGATTTGACCAAATAGAAACTACTTTTTTACCTACATCCCAATATTTAAATCCCTTTTTCTCAGTAAATGCATGGAAAAGGACCACCTACCTTATTACCAGCATTCGATGTCGATCCTCCATTGTGCTTGACTACTTGTTTGTAATGCTCCATTCAAAGATGACATGCACTCAAGACAAACAACAACTATGTATGCATGCTACTTCTATACTCAAGGGTTAGAAATCAAGCATAAATTAATAAAACCATAGACAATTCATGAATTGGGACGCGAAAATCATTCTCTTTATTATTTAAAATAAGTCAACTTACAAAAGCTGAGACTGACCACCGCTCCTTGAACCTGATCCTGGGCTCCTCTTCTTTTGTCCTTCAATTGCTTTGCGTTAAATCTCCTTTGGCATGAGGAAAAGCTAAAGGGTTGGGACAATGGATTACGTAAATGGGTAGAGTTTCTTCGCTATGGTTTTTCCTTCTCCAAATGGTACCCCTACCCCTTCTTTTATAGGCTAGAAGGAGCTAGGGTTTTGGACAAACCCTCGGCCATGCATGGCCGGGAGTTTCAGTTAACTCACCCATAGATTTTTTTTCCATCAAAAAATTTCCTTTCTTCATCCTTTTGTAGGTACACGTAGGCTTTTGTGAGTCAGCCAACGTGTACACACGTGAATTAATGGGTTAGGGCGCGTGGGCCTTTACACAAGAGGATTTTCAAAGAATTGTTCAGTAGAGTTTTGGAAAAGAAGGGNGATGCTAGGTAAGCATGTGTGGTGAAATTTAGGGTTATAATAGATGCCCCCTAATGTGTGAGGTCAGAAGAGCATCTGATGGCCGAAATACATTACCAATCTTTACTGATGTGTCGAACGATTGAGTCCAAGGATTAGGAACCAGGAGGTGTCGTCTACAAAATAACAAATGTCTCACCAAGGCGGGCATACCCATGCTCGGGATAAAATAGAACCATGGCTACCAATCAAATACACTGTAGATACATGTCAAATAACTATAAAGAGTAGCTGCAAATAATACACAGTGGAGCTACATCTTGAAATCATAAATATATAGAGTATCCATCTTCCAGAAGCTGATTCGGCCTGATGGCTGGAGTTCAGAGCTCGAGAAACAACTTCAAAATATTCCAAAACTTGGGTAGGAGTGTAATATGAGGGAACAAATGCACTACCCAAAGGTCTTCGATGGCTCATCAGTCATGGACTTGATAATCTTGATGATCGGACTGAAGGATTCAATGATTTCGAACAAGGAATTGATTGGACGTTTAGGATGGCCGGGCATCCGGACAAGAGACATATTGCAAAGGGGTCGACTCAGGCTTAGTGACAAACTTCCCTTGGAAAATATCACGACAAGTGATGAGACTCAGGTAGCATATATGTTAATCATAAGTCTACAAAGTAGGAGGCAACGCAAACTCTCCATATGTTTGGAAGAATAACCAAACGGTGGAGGACACAAATCTATATAGCGAGAAAAGATTCCTAAGGTCATACTACATCCCATAGTCTGATGAAAAAATAGACAGATGTGCTCTATCCAAGGGCGACTCATTATGCTGCCAATAAAGAAAATACTTTTCCCATCCTCTTTTTTGGGTATATTTGATTTTTTTGTTCTTTTCGATAATTTTGGAAAAAGAATAAAGGAATATTACATTACAAAGGAGGAATGAGTATTGCAAACATACAAGCTCAAGGCATAAGGACAAGACTGATGTTCTGGTAAAATGATACTCAGGGAAAATCCTCCGGCAGCCAAAGGTGTTAAGACGCAGAAGAAAATTGTCACAAGGCTGGTGGATAAGGTATGCAAATGCGGTTGATAGAACACACAATGGTAACATACTTCGATGTAAGTTTAATGAGCTCAAAGAAGGTAAGCTCGGTGATTTTTCATATTTAGAGAGTCTGAAAAAGCATAAAAGGAGACTCTGCTGGGGTACCCTTTTCGACAATAGTCTAGTTGGTTCAAAAAAGGGGTAAAATAGCACCGATTAAACATCAATTCAAAACCATTTTAACGAGTGTGACAAGGACAAGATCACTCAGCCCTTTTTTCACTTTTAAGGAGTCTGAAAAAATCTTAACTATGGACTCTGTCAGGAATATTCTTCTGGACCAATTTAACGAGTGTGAAAGAATAAGGTCACTCGACGATCTTTTCAATTTTAGGGAGTCTGAAAAGAGCTTAACTATGAACTCGGTGGGGGTTTATTTTTTGTAAATTTAGTCCCTCAGGCTCGAAAAAAGAATAAAATTATACCTAAGAGTACTCTTCTAAAGAATGGGAATTCGATAGAGTATACCTTTGTTCGTAGAGTTGACCATCCAGACTGAAAAAGGGGTAAACTACCACCGGACAGACATGACTTCAAATTTTAGTTTAATGAGCATGAAAGGCCACAAGATCTATCAACAATATTTTCATTTGTAGAGGGTCTGAAAAGGTCTTAAAAGGAGACCTGTTTAAGGAATGTTCTTCTGGACCAATTTAACGAGTGTGAAGAAACAAGGTCACTCGACAATATTTTCATCTTTAAGGAGTCTGAAAAGGGCTTAAAGAAGACTCCATAATGGTTACTTTTCTCAGTTAATCCAGATGAGATTAAAAAGCATAAATGCAGTCTCACCGGATGTTGTTTTTAGATCTCAAAGCGAGCTTGAAAAACAACAAAGTTAGCTCATGATAGACTCTTTGTGGGTCGATGCCTGGCATCTCCTCGGGGGAGCTGTATGCTCCGACAAAAAAATTGTCTATGACGCTAGGGGTTCTGGAGATATTGATAGGTATCATTTCAGCAATGGTTTCCATATTACCCTCAACATAGATCTTGTGTGTAGCTAAGGGATTAGTATGACAAGACCTATCTCCAGTCATTGTCACGGTGAATTCTCCTGCTTCGATTTGGCTTAACTTTGGGAGGAAATATGATCTGTGATGAAGATCATCCCAAGGTTTGTATGGACTATTCATTGCTTCGATTACTACTTTTTCAGAAGGCAAGACTAAGTATAACAAATCGACGTTAGCGAGAGAACCCTGAGCCCAAATACGCTCCAGAAGTGGATCTAACTCTTGTGTGGGATTCAGATCAAGGTTAGCTAAAGATTGCTGGACTAAAGAGTATGCTACCTCAGCAACAAACAAGGGCATGGACATGCCTGAGTGCCCTGTCTCATCCATCGGGGCTGATGGGGAAGGAAGAATCCAAGGATCCTCAAAGTAAGTCGTGCGAAACGACGAAACTTGAAAAATCTCAACCTTATGGTGATTAGATATAAATTTGATATCGTCGTGAGGAGGTGGGTAATCAAAGGTACACATCAAGGATGGGCACAAACCAACTCCTATGTTAACGAGACCTGGTTGAGGATTAGCAATCATCGGGACCGTGGATGCCCCAAAAGTTGGGTCAGGTCTGGAGAAAGAAAGTTGATCGATGGTCACTATCCGACCCTCATGTGGAAACAATAAGACTCGGAAAACTGTAGCAACCATAGCTTGCATAGAATAATTCCAACTCTGTCCTAACAAGAGGTTATAGTCAAGGGGAGCATCGACTACCTCTACTTCGACACACACGACTTTCCCTCCTAACTGCATAGGGAAAGAAGGAATGATGCCATGTGGTCGGAATGAACGATCATTGAAAGAAGTGAGGAGAGTAGGTGATGGAGACAAAACAGGCTGGCTAATGGCCTTCCAGCATGCTAATGACATAATGCATGTCGAGGCTCCTTCGTCGACCATTGTGCAGAAGATATTCCAAGTAAAATTTTTCGTGGGATGAGCCACTACTATCTGAAACACTACGTGGTAAGGCAGATGAGGTTTTAAGTCGGTTGTATCTAACATGATGGTGCCCCGATTACAGGTCTCAATAGAGCCCAAAGCAGTTAACAAGGCTTTCCTCTGAGCAGGGAAGCTTTGGAGGACCTCCAAAGAAGACATTTCACAAGGGGTTTGTGATAAATCCTCCACCACAAAGTAATTCTGGGCAGCCCTTGCGTTTGGGTTGTGAGAAGCTTTTTTAAATGAACCCTTTGGAATGAATGTCATTGTTTCTCCCAATGTCTTCTCAATCTGTAGAGGAAGAGATGGGAGATCAGCTTCTTTACCCTTCTCAGAAGCGCTTGGTTTACTATATTCGTGTGCTCTAGTTGATATGAAAGCATCACCCCTAACCATATATACGTTCGGAGATGAGGGATTGTTTAGAGGCAGGCAGGTTTCTTGGCTGCCCCCTTCTGTTCTTGTAGAGTCTTGAGTTAGATTTTTCCCATGTTGAAAGGGATTAGTCAACACTGCTTGTTGTTGTGGTGTGACAAATTTTTGGGCCTCTGCAAGTCAAGGACAAAAATGGGTAAGGTGGTCTTCCACGCACAAGTTGCATGGATACGTCACCTTCCATTTCTCTGTGTTGTCCCCGCTAGCATTATAATTGGTTTTTTTATCCCCCTTCCCCTTCTTTCGTTGTTTTTTCTTCCCTTCATTCTATTGGGTGGCCTTTGGGTTAGTCGACTGCATGGTGTGTAATTCTGACGTTTGGGTAGGGGGAGTAGCCAAAGTAGTAGTTTGGCTAGCCACTGTGTTTTTTATGGATAATTGTTGCAACTGTTTTGTCAATTGCTCAACAGGCTTGGTTTGTGCTGAACCAACAATACCATCGGCATGTGGTCCATCTCTCTGTCTAGTTTTATCTAGTATAGAACGTGGCGCATCTGGCAAGATGTTGTATAATAAACTAGACTGAGAATAGATGAGTTCAAACTATTGATCCCTCATGATGGTGTCTTCCTCGGAGAAAACTTTGGATGTCACGACATCTTTGGATAACTGTGGGACCAAAGACTTAAGGAACCAATCAAGAAGGAATGCTGGTGGGAATGGTACCTTGATTAAACTCTTTCGGCGTCTCCACTATCGGATATGATCAGAGATATGGTCCGTTGTTGTCTATTTAAAATTGGTGAGCAGCTCTGTGCCAACATCGTATCTCATAGGTAACTGGAAATGGTTAAGGAAGGCCATCGCTAGTTCACCAAAAGAAGAGTATCTTGAGTGATCGAGCTTGATGTACCATTTCTTGGCACTCCCAATAAGAGTACGTTGAAACAATCGCAACTATACATAGTCATCTTTCAATGAGTTAGATGAGCACCAAAGATGAAAGGTAGTCACATGATCACCTGGATCTTCATTAGGCTTGGCCTCAAACTTTGAAATGTCCGAAGGCAACTTCGTCGGCATAGGAGGCCAATGTGGATCGTGAAAAATAGGATTATTTAACAACCTTGTCAAATCTAGCAAGTGTGAAGTCGCCAGGAATGGTAGTTTGGGTTGCTGCTGATAACCTGGGAAAAAGGGTCCTGGAGTTTGACTGGCACTAGGCTGCCAGGAAAATTTTGGCTGCTGACCTGGATTCTGGTAGAAATCATGGCCCTGACTAGCGTAAGGATTTTGCATCTCTGGAGACATCATCTACTGATTTCCCAAAAAGGACATAGAGTGTTGGGCATGCTTTGTATTTGAAGGACTTTGGGAAGGGTTACCCCATGCTGGTCCTGTGGGGAGAGGCATAGTATTTTGTCTAGGTTTCCATTGACTGTGGAAAGAATTACCCCAAAACGACATTCTAGAGGAGGGAACGAATCCTTGTCCTGAGTTCCAATGTCCTACTATGTGTGCCCCCTGTGCAGGAATAGTACCCTGCACAAGAGTAGATTGTCCAAAAATGGGGTTTGCCCCAGTTGGGAAAGAGGCTGATGAGAAAGTGTTGTTACCAAACGTCCTGTTCCAAGAAAACGGTGTTGAACCTACTGGCATATTATGAGAAGGTGTTACTTAACTCCCTACTCCAAATAAACTAGTGTGTGTAGGATGCTCGACAGACTACTAATGTGGACCACCAAGCAAAGGGGACGAAGGAGGGATATGACCTCTTGCATAAGGAAAAGCGTTAAAAGGGATAGGAGTGCCCCCAAGGTGACCTTGTAGAGGAGCACTAGAGATCCCTACCCCCAGATCCAAATTTTGTAAAGTGGAGTAGGTTAGTACAGGACTTGTACCCGAACTAGGCATACCGTATGAGAACGGAGGGCCTATCGCACTAGGTGTGAAGGGGGTTGTGGCCACCGCCATAGACAAGTTTGGTCCACTGTGTGATGTAGTTGCAGCTGAGACCACGGTGGCTTGGATCGAAAATGGTAGGTTAGGAGATGACTCTCCTGTGGTGGCAACTATGATGGAAATTAACGAATTCCCAGAAGGAGTAACAACATTTGTTTCCATAGTTGTGTGAGGCACTGTCTAGCGTTCATGAAATTGGATTGGTACAATAAAAGGTGCCAAGATATCAGTGGTTGGGGTTTCAAACGAGCCAAGAGACGCTGCTTCAAGTTTCAAAATAGTTTATTCCTCCGGGAGTTGTTCGGGCACAAAGGTTTGTAACCCGGTCGCTTCAAAAGACCCTTGTTGGTCTAGCTTCCGCCTTAATGGTGGCGGGGGTGGCTCCAGTGTAACCAACGGCAGGCCAAGAAGCCTTCATGACCG